>AZLU01000228.1:0-65195 GCA_002224055.1 Pezizomycotina sp. ARF18
CGAGTAGCCACTTCTCCCTTTAGCCGAGCCGAAACCACATTTGACGACGGTCTACGATTACTTGGTCTTCCTATTATTTCTATTTAATCCTATTACTTCTTATTCTGATTTCTATTTTTCTTTTATCCATTCTAATTTGTTTATTTCCTTTGTTGTAGGGGAGTTTCCGTGGAACGTGAGAAGTTTCTCGTGTAGCCTTCGCTGAATTTTTTTTCTCTCTTGGTGGTGCTGTTATTTTTTTTACAGCACATCATCCTTTATCTCTCCACACCACCATACTCATCAAAAACCCATGCACCTCTAAAACACCAAAAAAAAGACAGAAGTCACTCACTTTCTTTCTTTTTATTTGTAATCTAATATATATTATATATTATATTATGAGAGGAGATGATTATTCTCTCTACAATAGCGAACAGCAAAAAGAAAATGTTTTTCTGTTTATCTTTTCCCTTTGAGGGATTTATTTTTTTTCGAATTAGCGGGGGGTATCTACAAGAAAAAGTACAGTATCCGTCCTTAAGCTATATAGTTCTGATTCGTCTGACGTTTTATCGAGACGTCTATGCCGTGTGAAGTTTTTACGCGTGGTGATTGAAAGTTCGAACATGTGTGGTTATAGGATAGGTAAGTATGCACATAACGTAGGGATGGTGCTTGCTTATATTTCTGTCTTTTTTTTCTGAAAAAAACAGGAACATATAGGGACTTTCGGACCGTATGCGCGTCGACTCTTTTTGTTTTCGTCATGACTCCCACGGCTGACAGCATCGTAATTACAGACTCATGTGCTTCTAAAGCCACCCGATGTCGAACATTATCAGTTAACAAACGAGATGATATTGCTCTCTCTCCAATCGTTGCAGGGATTGATTTAACGTAATCCTTGCTATCATTTTCACATCCTACATTATTCGTCATTGAGATGCAAAAATGCACTTTGGCTCGAGAAGATGTCTCCTTTCTTTTGCAAAATTTGTAACAAAACATTTTTCACTATCTACGAATGAATTTTGCTGGTTACGATAGCGATGTCGTTCAACCGCAAGGCCATGCGTTTTGATGCATGTATACTGATCACTCCATTTACCACCTACCATTTTATACATGGTCTTCGTGACATTGACTGACATTAAAGTCGTGTTGATATCGCCTCAGGGCTCGTTTTATATCATCCTTTTCGACGAAATCTTTATCTCTCTTCTCTTTTTATCCTGCCTTCATTACCATTTGGATACCAGAATAAACATCCTATCCGCAGGATTTTACCCATCGCAACCATATTTCTCTCTCTCTCTCTCTCTCTTTCTCATTTCTTTTCTTTCTTTTTCTCTTATCTGTAGCTCACAACCATTCCCAAACGTATCCGCCATGCCCCATATCCCCGCCTTCAAGCACGACTAGATGCACGATCTGGCTGTGATTCATGAACAAGTTCACATCGATCCCGAAACTCCCTAACGTACCAATTGAACAACCTTCGGATCCGCCCGCTTCAAACATTACTTTTTTCCTTCGGCAAGTCTCTCAGTATAGCTTAAATAACGTGCGTCCGCCAACTTTTGACGTTCTACGTTATTCCCTCCGACCTCGATCATGAGCCGTTCCACACCGGCTTCCTCGACGGAATTTTTTTTCCCCCATGGTGATTAATTTTGACGGATCGGACGTTTCTTCTGCTAGCTGAGATGCTTCGGTGTCGCCGCCGGCGCCGAATTTTGATTTCCTAGTTCGGGTTTCGCGACGAGGTTGTGGGGGTGCACCTTGTCGACGAGGCGGAGCCAGTCGTATTGTGGGAACGATATGAAGCCGGAGGAGATTTCGATGACGTCGAAGCCTAGTTTCTTTACATTTCCGGAGGTACCTTTTCGATGATGGTTTGGTTGGAGGGATGGTGGAGAGGTGTTCGATGAAACCGCCCTGCACCATATTCAATTATCGTTAACTTCCTTTCTCTCTTATGAACAACTACTATATAACCTTACTTCCCCTTCATTTCTTATTCATCAAGGGAAAAAAACAATATCTATAACGAACGGGGCACTTGCTACCAACGAACAGTAGAAACGTAAAACCCCATATCTCGTGGGCCAACTCCGTCATCTCCATAACCGCTTTTTTCAGCATGAGACTGAAACTCCCCAGCCGCGAATTTAAGCCCGTCGACGTGCTCGGCCATAGTTTGAGGCGATAAAGCAGAGGCCGGTGTCTGAGTTGCCTAGGAGCGTTGTTATGGGTTTATAGGACGGTGAGGTTAGGACCAACACGCACTGGGTGGAGGAGAGCCCGGCGTGTTAAGGATAGTTGCGGGAGGCGGGACGGAGCGGGTTAATGCTTCGTAGTGGTAGCATTGTAGCTTTGGGTTTGGTTGTAGAAAGCTTTACATTGAAATCGAGGTTGGTGATATTTGAGGTATTTTTTTATTTTATTTTATTTATTTA
This sequence comes from Pezizomycotina sp. ARF18, assembly GCA_002224055.1. Lineage (NCBI taxonomy): Eukaryota > Fungi > Ascomycota > Pezizomycotina sp. ARF18. The sequence goes on from AZLU01000228.1 coordinate 2,442, forward strand.
TTTATTCTTTTTTTTTACGAGATGATATTACCAATTTATTTCACGATAAGAAGTCATTTACTGCTTTTTTTTTTTTTTTTTTTAAAAAAAAAATGACCTTGCCCTGGTGCGACGGGGGGTTTTTATTTTTATTTATTTATTTTTTCGTGATATTATACTTTTTAAAACCTGGGACGCCGTAATTATGTCTTCGGGTGTTAACATGTTATACTTCCGAAAGGCAGCTTTATAAAATGTCAAATGATCAACATTGCATTTACGTTTTTCTTACTCGTGTAACCGTTAACCGTTTAGCCGTAGTAAAGAGCTCTCGCCTTTACCTCTTGACGTTGTCTCCGAGTTAACCGAGATCGCGACTCTGCGGCTTTTTCGATTTTTTCGGGAAAAGGGGGGTGTTTTATATAATACTTAACTTTTGAGCAGTCCTACACTGCTTAATTGACTTTTAATTTAGCACACCTATGTTTTTTTTTCTTCTACAGACTTACCAACTACGCGGTGTACCTACATTTAAACTTTTCTACTAGAAAGGTCTACGAAATAAATCTTCGAAGGGCACTTGCAGAGAGAGATATATAGTAGAAGCAGTCAGATGTGTGCGGTCCTTCCCACTTATATATATATATATATATATATATATATTTTCTCTTTCTTCTGGTCCCTGATATCATTCGAGGCATCCTTATATATGTTTCTAAATGTCATTTCATGGAGAAGCTTTTCAAGCGCGAGATCTTGGATGAAAACGGGATCCATCACCTGCTCACTCTCCTTATCTCTAGAAATTATGCGAACGGACTCGTAAAATACCTTTTTTTTTTTAAAAAAAAAAAAAAAACAAATAAATAAATAAATGAATAAAGTTAATTAAGTGCCGTATACGAGCGTAGTTATCTAATCTATCTCTCTATCTATCTACTCTGTATAAATGATATGAGAGGGTAGATTGATAAGAAGAGTACGCGTTCGCGACTCGGAATCACATCGCATCACGTACGCCTTTATCATCTGCACACAGCTGAAAGTGGGGGGGGGGCTTATTTTTTTGGGGGAACGTATCAGAATAAAACGATATACCGGAACTTCGCAAAAAAAAAAAAAATACACTTCAGCCGTGTAAAAAAAGTTGTAGAGATAAGCATGCATCGAAGTACTTTTCTTTTTTTTTCCATTATTTTGGGTCATGAGGGAATTTCCCTTTTTTTTTTTTTTTTTTTTGAAAAAAATATCTTATTCGAACACGATCAGTCGATCGCAAAAAAAAAAAAAAATAGCCTGAAGATAAGGAAACGTTAACTAACCCTATTTGCTTCTTTTCTTTCGCTGCTGAGCATACAGGCAATTTTTATCCTCAGGGGGGGGCGTCTTTTTGGTATTCTACCCGCGTGCCCATCCGCACTGTTGAGAAGCCAATAGCTACAAATTTTTTTTTGCCTTATAGACAGGACGGAAGCTAATTGCGACGGGGTTCAGGATTTGGGCCCGCGGAGATACTGAGTCGTACGAAGGCGGAGAGGAGGGGTTTTTACCTGGGTCCTGGGTTAATAATGGTGACCCCTTCTTATTTTTGAGGGGAGAGATGGGGAATAGAAGGCCCTGCAGCGGTAAGCTGGTAAGATTATCTGGGGGTACTGTCATTGGCTGGAAAAGATAACAGATGCAGCGAGAGACAGAATAAATTAAAAAGGATCGAGGAAAGATAAGAAAACCATTAATGACAAGAAATATACCGTAATATAAGTAAGATAACCAGCCAAAAAAACTCTAGAGGATTCTGGATTTTCAAGGCGAGCCTGGTCGTTTTTTTTTTTTTTTTTTTTTTAAAGGGGAAGATGTAACTTGTAAGTAAGGCTGAAGAGACTTGCATGCTGGGAACAACTAAAAGTCTTTAGCAACTTCCTGGAAAACTGAAAACTTTCTTACAAAATGGAGTAACCCAGAATACGAATATACCTATATCAACATTAACTATAAGACGTAAACTATAAGTTATATAACCACGCGGATAAATCTCTAATAAAATAAAGACTTCTGTAATATTCTATTATATACATCCAGAGAGACTACCAAGAGTATATATTCATTGATAAGATATGCTCAGTAATTACCCAAAACTAACGAGTTGGATGTGCTCGACGAATTACAGTTACATTAGCGATATCAATTCCGGCGTTCCAGCGCCGCGTACTATACGTAAGTGCTTATGATCGTTAGAGCAAGAGGCCAACGTCAGATAATACGGCAAGGCTGCAACGTTTCCCTCAGCACCGATAGCAAAGCTTAACGAGCAACAACGCGTGATGGCAAGTAGAATTAAGTAAAAAATGGCTCTACGAGGCGCCGCTAAAGACTGCTTACCACGGTACCAGTGACGGATACTCCAGAAGTCTTAAGCCCACCTCAGAACCGGTTACTACTGCAATGATCAAGTTAACACCAACACGAGATAAAGCGATGCGCATTATGCGACTTTTTATCGTATGATATCACGACGCTATTCTTCGTACTATATTGTCAATAAGAGATCTGTGATGTCACGGTCCTTTTATCAATAAAAAAAAAAAAAAAAAAAAAAAAAAAACATATCAGCCGAGGAGGAGCATTCTCCTTTCTGGTCGGGATATGTAAAGGGTTTTTCAACCAGGAGTCGGGGTCTTCTACGATAAACTGAATTCATTTGAAACGCTGTATACCGACCGAAGCATTGGATTGCGCGACGACGCGAGTTACTACAAACTTCAATCTACTGAACAATACGTTCCGTTCGTACCATAACGCCCAGTATCCGGGCGCATGTTCTTTGAACGCTACGTCGGTGCAATCGGCGGAAAATGTGTACAATCATAAGGTTCTCTACGCTTGGGGGAGCAGTCGTCGTCGATAAAATCCTACGCCCGGATATAGTCGATTCCATCTTATAAAATAGTTTACTATTGGGTTTTGCGCTGAGCTGGAAGTAGAACGTCGGTAATATATAAAACATCCCAAAGGGGCGACGTCCTTATACTAGAGGAGTATTATTATTATTATATACACATCTCCCTCCGTCTGGATCCACGAGATTATGATCACGAAGCTTCCTATTTCCAATATCGGGGACCATAGTAGAGAGAATTTCTAGCTGCAAGTCCGGAGAGAAAGATAAAGAAAACACAATGTATCTTTTTCTTCCCTACAATGAACTTAAAGACTGTCTAAGGAAGTAATATCATCGTTAAATGATGATTTACGACAAAAGCGGGTTACTATGACTCGTAGCAGTAGCTTCGCGCGTCCATTCATACAGCATAGGAAGCGGCGCCTGGTAAACCACGCCAGTGACGCTGTATATCGTTACATTAAACGCTTGCCTCCTGATACCCTCTGAAGTTCAAGTTCACGCTTCATACCTAAGTAGATAGCCATCCCGATATATAGCCGGTCCGCGTTCTGCAGATAGCTTGACATTCACTCTAGGAGTTGGTTTAACATAAAGACAGTCGACGATCTCGATAAGACAGACGGAAGAACCCGTATTTTATAACCCTAGTAGTATCGAAGTACAGGAATTCCATTGTCGCTTTATTGCGTATCAACCGTAAATATTGAACATGACGAGTCGACTGCATATCAAGCAAACTTACTGAAATACAGATCTCGACACACATACCTAAGGAATCAAGATATCCCTTTTCATCTGGTATTTTGAATACACTTGTAATGCTGCTGCCCATTTTTGAGGTTTGATAAGTGAGGGCATTACTCGTCATTATAACAAATAAAGGCAATGCTAAGGATACAGGTTCTGTATATAAAAAAAAAAAAAAAAAAAAAAAAACCAGGTATCTTTCTTCGTAGCCCAGCAGGAAAAGGTCAACTGATAAGTAGTGTTCAGCAATCCTAGAAATGCCCCTAAGCGTAAATTTGGATAGGTCTTACTTTAGAGTAAGGGGAGGTGAACAAACTAATGGCGACGATCGGGTACGATACAACACTTGTTATTCACAGAAAAGATATCGTATACTTATACACGTAGAAGCTGGAACCTAGTTTTTAATATTAGGCCTGCAGGAAATTCTATGCAGAATTCATAAAGGGAAAGATTTGGGCGAGGACATACTTCCCAAAATTGACTTATAGTCGGTTGTGACGTGCGACCAGTATTATTCTCGAGACCATCCTAGGTATAAATTTTAGCTAATGGGTCCCTGAAAGGAATTGCTATCTATTAAAGAACTATAGAGGCACATACGATAATAAAAGAAGACTACCATTTGCACGGTGAACTGGATAGAAACCGGCCCGATACGCATCTGCCTCGTTCAGAAGGTTTATATACATATCGTGCTTCGCGTCTGATGGTTGCTAGAGGGGGAGCTAGATCTTTCGATACGAGTATTCACAGATAGCCGCGTCACCGATGACGAGGTAATACTCAGTGTACTCTCCAAAAAATGAATCAAAATTATTGAGATTCTAGATATGGCTGTAATCCATTGCATTGATAACGGACTTGGTAATAAAAGGTAGACAGTTGTTGTGCAGTGGGAGAGAATAGTGAACAAATGATGCCACTGGGCAGTCACTACGGTATCATATTGCGCTACTTGAGCGGGCCATCGAGAGCCTTGAAAATTACAAATCACTTATATAAATCAATAAAACCTCTTCTTACAAATTCCATGAGTTGAACCAATTCCATGAGTTGGACTGATAGCAACTTCAACCCGGGGAGCTCATGATTGCTTAGCGAGTGACGGGCGCCAAGATTCGTGATACGAACTGCAAAATCCAACGATATTCCTCTTCGCCTTAACGAAAAAAAATTTGGAAGAGGTTACCTGAATATTGAAACCAAGGCCAGGTATACAATAGGATTAAGCAGACTTGGGGAATTCGTGCAACAGAGGGGCTCAGGTGAGCGCGATCGGAGGTGCCCTATAGGGGACAGAAGCTAACGCTTATCATTTCACTCGGAAGCGTTTTTTTTTTTTTTTTTTTTCGTTCGGAGGATGAAGATTTAAAGGAGTTGGACTTGAGGTTTACCTTTGGAAAAATAGATACTTGTATCCGATCTTTTCTCAAAGCAAAAGCATAGTTGATGTCGGTTGCATAGGACTTTATAAGGGCATTATGGAATGGGATTAGTAGGATATATTACTTAGGCTAAGTAGTGTAGTAGTAATTGATTAATATAAATTTTTTTTTTTTTTCAAAGACCGTGGAAAGATCCTGGTTGTAGAATAAGTATTTACCGTGAATCACAATTAGCAGTCTTATTCCATCAATAATTGAGAATAACATTGAAGAACGGACCAACCATCTAAATACTTCGCGTTGCGTCTTTTATTTACAGATCTAGCTGAGACATTTAGAGACGGAAAAGAGGGAAGATGCTATATAACTGTTCATAATATCGAACTATCTTGAGCAACGTCATGCTGCAGGCCAAATAGCCACCTTCGGCGTCGTAGACGTAGCCGTAGGCGTCGAATAAATTAACTGAGGACGTATAAACAGACAACTTGCTGTTCTCGCCAGCGTTCACATAGTTTTTTCCGGCCTGCTGACCTTTGACGAAGACATTAGGCGGGGTGTACTGCTTCCCGTCATCGATCTTGAAGGAGTAGTTCCCCGCGTAGCTGTTCAACCTGACCTCGACCTCTGACCCGTTCGCGATCGCCGGAGTAAGAGCACCTGAAGGTTCAGTGATACTGACGGTGCCGGTAATGGTATCGTCCGTGTAAAGGATATCCGCCGACGGGACGTGTCCGGAATCCAGTACGACTCGATGCACTCCCGCCGTCAATGGTAACGCAGCCGACGGGCGGCAACCAGTCGTAACGCTCCCGCTCGCAGCAGGCTCCAGTTTCTGCAACCACGTCATCTCGCCGTTGTTCAATATCGGATGGCATCACGAGCCAGGCCCACGGTGATACCAACCGGGTCTACCATGAAGCCCTTCCGCAAGAGCCTGTCACTTGGTTGCTGCACGTCCGACGCGTTGTAGTGCATGCGTACGAGCCGATGCTGACGACGTTCAGGAAAGGATTCCGGTCGGGTATACTAACTGTGAACCTTCGGCCGCCGGCCCGCCGAAGCCGATGCCTATGACATTGACGCTGGCCGCCTCCCACGTTGCGGTCTGGTCCGGGCAGGTACCATTGCCGGAAGCGGGATCGTAGGTCGGACAATCGATCTTGTTCGTCATTAAAAGACAGAAGGTGAACAGTAAGTGTTCCCCTGGGCAAGTCCTACTCCGCCATCGTTGTAATAGCCACTAGTGAAAGTGAGTTCGGTCTCGTGCCAGAAGCCTCTGAAAAGCTCACCCGTGCTAGGGCGGTAAACGTACTCCAATACACCACCTTCCGGTGGGTAGTCCTCCGAAAATTTGAAAGGGGTTGCGGGAGTTATAAAGCCCGAGAAGCTGCTGTCGACTTCCGCGATTATGTCCGCCTGTATTTCATAACATGAAGGATAAGTTGCCAAGGGCGGTTGGCAGACCAGGCTATATAACCGAAGAAATTGTATGCAGACAAGTCCAAACAGTCATCAAAACAATCGCCTTTTTCCTGTAAACCTTTGGCAGGCACGGGAGAGGCTTCGAGAAATCGCCCGGGGAAACAATGAAAACAGGCATAGCTTTAATAGGATGTGATGCAATCCCGTTCCAGATAAGGCCATCGTTACTCCGGATTCTGCTTCACCTAGTAGTCTATCTATCGAAACGAGAATAATGGAGGATATATATCGTGATGGTATGAAACTTAATGTTCGGGAGGATGGAGTAAATCTGGTTTTATTTTACCCCTTTTTTTCTTTCTCTCCTTTAATTATATAGTTTCCCTGGCGAGAGGCCTCTTTAAATAGATGGTAGACGCGAGAGAGAGATTGGAATCTGGTTAAGGATTGTACGAAAAAACCTTTTATGCTTTGAGAATATTGTCTTCGCGACGCCTCCGTTGAGCTTCTAGATGGCTATTGACGTTGCTCTCCTGGCTTGCATCTCGTCGTTTACTGGTGGATTCTAAAACCCCCAAGCTTTAATTTTTGAGTTCATGGAGAAATCGAATTGGCTCTAAAACGTGCTGAGCTCCAGAATGTTTCCACGCGAGTTAGGGTTCGCATTAAGCATGATTTCGCCTCCGTTGAGCGTCTAGGTGGCTATTGACGTTGCTCACCTGGCTTGCATCTCGTCATTTACTGGTGGATTCTAAAACCTCTCCCCAAGCTTTAATTTTTGAGTTCATGGAGAAATTGAATTGGCTCTAAAAACGTGTTGAGCTCTAGAATGTTTCTATGCGAATTAGGGTTCATATTAGGCATGATTTCACGGAAAACATGGTTATTGTTAAGTCATCGGTAGTTACTGCTGATGTCCTAGTGCCACGTTTTCACAAGCTTCTAGAGTATCCTACTGCTCAATTTATATATAGAGGCTGTTTTCGCCTATAAACTTAGTTCCCTTCCTCGATTGAGGATTACTACTGGTTAGTCTGGGACCTACGAAGTACTAGTAAACCTTTTCTTTTCCTCGTACTGTTACTGAACCTAATCCATATATATATTTTAAAAAATGCATTAGCTTTTTACTACTTAAGTAAGATCTATTTTTTTTTTTTTCTGTCGACTATCAGTCAACCATTAACCAAACTTGTGACAATTTCTCAACCCAACAATTCAAGAGCACTTGCGTTCGCTACGATATTATTGATTCAAATACACTCGGTTCCATCCAAAAAAAAAAAAAAAAAAAGACGCCTATAAGAAAATTGCGATAAAGCGAAGGCATACAGAAAACACTTGAACTTGATACTTGCGTCAGACTTTCCCGATAATATTACAGTATCCCTGCGAACCCAATCATACGTTTGCTAATAAATCCGACGAACAAGAAGCAGGTCCACCTTATAGCCGAGATTTCTGAATACGGACGTCGTGTAGTTTGATATCTTTCCTTTTCAGGTTCGACGTCAGTACCGCAGGGTTATGCCGGCGTAAAAATTTTCCAAGTTTTCCAGGAGTATAGCATGACGACTTTGATATTGAGAGCGTATTTCGAAACCTGGCTTATCTAGCATATACTGCGACTTACATGGTTAATGTAATATACATAAATGCCTAGCATTATTATACTCCGCAATTCCCAACACCGTGGAATATTCATCAAATCTCTTTAACGATTACGGAAAAGACCACGCGGCTGATAAGACTGTTAGGAGGGAAGACAAGGAACCTACTATAAAGTCAATCGAAAACTTATGAGGTCCAGGGCCTGAAGGATAATTATCGATTTACGTTTCGTAGCAACAATCTATATCTTGTCTAGATTTTACTTTTTTTTTTTTTTTTTTTTTTCCGTTTCACGAACTCTTTGTATTTGAAGTTTGCCGCACGATATTCTCTTTTCATCAAACGGCATGCCTCGATACCGTATTGACATTGTGGTCACTGCGCACTACACTGAAATGGATATACCTGCTTGCCAAAGAAATCTTACTAACCGCCGGCGTGTATTTGTAAGATTAAAATCTCCGGGTTCAAGGTTTGAAGCACCCTATCCTATCTGGACGACTATATTGATCACAAATGATAACGCTCGGCTTCGACAACGGTCGTCATATAACATATTTCTAGTCTGTAAGCGACCATGCTCTGCGAAACTAATTTCCATGCGTAACCTCCTCTCTTCCAATAAACGTAATGAATATTTAGATTTCGACGCACCTGAGACGTAGCCAAGGGGTATATATCTTCTCGAAACTCCGGGTTGCAATCTCATGTCATTCTCGAGTCCTGCAACGGGCATGCGATATCAATTCCAAGTTATACGAAAGAATCGGTGGAGTGTAGCCCATATATTTTTTTTTTTTTTCATAAAACGATTTATTGGTCTGCCTCTCCCTATACATATGACTGAACGCGTAATGAGACTTCAGGGAAGAATTTTTCTTGATATGGTACCTCTCCAAACGCCGACTTTGGTAGCAGCACTACGAAGCCGGCGGATAGGAAGCTAAAACGCGTAGTTGTCTTTTTCAGAAGCATCGTATAAATCAAGCCAAATAGACTCGCGGCGGCGCTGTTTGTCGTCATATAGTAATCCAATTTCTTTCTTAATGGCCTCATGGCATCCTCACAAGCGCGGGAATTTCATAAGCCTCTATACCGAAAAACACGGAGGTGTTCGTGGATATCAGCATCTGAACGTGAGACGTCAATACTCCGCACGCGGCACCCACCCACTAGAATGCCCCGGTGATAATCTAGTGGCATTCTAAATTTCTTTAACAACAAGAGCCATAACGTCTGAACTGCAGGGTGGCGGGTCCGTCCGTCGCTGTAAACTGATATCCGTCAACTCCCCGAAAACCAGATTATACAAAGCTGGTACAACTTCGTTTTCGGACCCACCTCTTTAAGCTCTCACCCAGTCAGAGTTAGAGACGTAAGTAGCGGTTAGATCTGGATATTGACTCGTACGATATTAAAAAAAAAAAAAAAAAACTATGCATGCAGGGCGTTATGCTGCGAAAAGAAGGAGTGATATAGCATTACTATTCGTCAGCTCGAGACACCATGGATAGTTAAGAAGAACCATTAAACGGAAATGAGTTTCAACGAATGCGATCCTGCGAAGCCGTAAATTCTAAAACGGATTGGTCGATTACTGGTTCTTCGTCGTTGACCATACTCCCATCCAATGACATCTCTTCATCAGCGCATGAAGTATCTCTACATAACTCCATTTCTGCAAACGCCACCTCCTCGCCCTCCCTAGGCCCCACCGGGACACCGGGCCACGGGGGTTGCGAAACGTTTGATATAACGAATCACTTCCACGTGCAAGCCAAACCGTAGAAGCAACGCGTTGCATAAGTCCAACGACCGCTAAAAGTCCCAGTCCTGTCGGCTAACAGAGAATCACATCGCGCACAGACCGCTTTTTATATATCTCGAAACAAACCCTCCCAGAGATACAATCTGAACGGCGAGCAAAAGCCAACGAATTGCGGGTACTTGAAGCCAAACCGCGTAGTCAAGACACTGCAAAGCTGGAGGAGAAAAGTTTCTCCACGTCGTCACATACCTGAAGATGATAGAAGAAAAGCCGTCAGCCGTGTCTCCACGTGTACATAAACCACCACTTGCCCGAAGTTATATGCAGTACCAGTAAAGATTGAAATATCTCCAGTCGACAATACAATAATTTGAAGGGTCAGAATTGCACCGGGGATAGAGGTTCCGGACCTGTTGAGAACTTCCTGTTCGCCGAAGTGACAGTGTTGTCGTACAAAACGACTTTCAGACGCACATGCCTAAAAGTCGTAAAAGGACGTGGCCGCAATGGCATAATCCCGATCAAGTGCATGTAAGGCTATATAGCTACGGGGAGTTGGTCGGATTACATGCACAACCGTCCGAGACGTCGAGGCATTAAACGAAAACCGCTGTATGCGAACGCGCCTTAATAGTTATAATATGTATAGAAAGAGAAAGCCTTGCTTTTGATTTGACAGCCGTTAGTTATGCATACATCACATGGCCTCACATCATAAAAGCTCCCATCGAAACCGTAAATGTAAAACTGCAGATTGAAAAGAGAAATCGGATCAAGGAATGATATACCGGTGGAACTTGTGGCTTGTCTAAGAGAGAAATAGCAAAGAAGAAAGTCAAAGAAAACGAGTTCGTATCATAGGGCACTGAAATAAAAACGAATATTACCCTATATGAAAGATGACTAAAAGCTATAATGAAGGCCATAGGCGGTAGAGGTAAAGTCTTGGTTTTAATTTAACAGTATTTTAGTTATACAACATTGAACCATCCTGTTACAAGGCTCCAATCGGAAAGCAAATGAGCTAAAAGTACATATTAAAAGAAGGAATCGGAAGGAGTTATAACCCGGTGGAACTTCTGACTTGTTTGAGAGAGAAAGAGGAAAAAAGGGGAAAGCAAAGAGAACTTTTTCATGTCAAAACAAAAAACAACGAAGAATGAAATGTTGAACGAAGCAAAGCAATAGAGTAATACTTAATAGCGCAAATGTGAATTATGAACAAGGGCACTCAGACTGTGTATCGTGCAAGAAGAAACCTGAACGCCGAAGAAGCTAGAAAGAAACAAGAAAGAAAAGAAAATGAAAGGTATACCATAAAGGAAGAAAAGGCCTTCAACCTATTAAAATAATGTCCAGAATCCAAAGAGAACGGATAACATCGTACAGTTTCCAACAAAAGGACAACTATCTCCGTAAATAATATTATTTACTCCACTCCCGCTTCAGTCCAGCACGCTACAGCGTTCTGCTTAAACTTCTCCCACCGAAACTGTCTTTTTCGGCCCGAGCTTTGAGCAGCAGCGCAAAGTCGATCTCATCGGGTGCAAGTGCGCGCCGGCGTCGCGGAGCATCTTGACGTTCTCCCACAGACCCCTATCAGCAGCCATGAAGAGCGGGTATGGTTCTCCGGTTCCGGATGTGCACGGACGCACCGCGGGATAAGAGGTAGTGTAGGATCGAACGGTTACGTTGAATCGCGGCGTGGTGCTAAAAAAAAAGGTTTAAGCATTAGCGTCGCGTTTTGTGGTGGGGGATTTGGTTGGGAACGAAGAGGGGAAAAAGAAAGAATAACGTAATAGAAATGCTCTAGTTTGAATGGATAGCTAGTGAAAAATTTAACGTAATAGAAATATTTTAGTTCGAATGGGAGAACGAGCGAAATGTAGCATTTCTTCCGATTCATCCCGAACAAAAATATCAAATAAGAACTATATATGGCAAAGTGGGATCGAGGATTGAATTTTCCCAGCTGAGAGATTTTGTCGATATCTCGTCGTCGCGACTAGAGCAGTCCCTAAAAAAAAAAAAAAAAACTTACCAATGGCGTTCCACCGGAGTAATCAGTCTCGTTGATCAAGTCCGAAGTGAGCGTCTTTTCCACCTCCTCCAGCTCTCCAGCAGCAATCGCGTAACCCAGCCTGCTCAATGCCTCCAGCTTCGGCGGTAGGCCGGGGTGCTGGAAAAACATCTCCGTCTGAGCCGTGAGTTCACCCGCTATCGACCGGGACATTTCTCCGCGAATCTGCTCGGTGGTCAGGTTCTTGCCAGCAGCCAGATGAGCTTCGTGAGTGCTGCTTCGGACGTAAGGTCGTTGCCAAAACATACTCCTGCACGGCCTAGGCGTGTTGCGGGAGCGTAGAGCGGACTCACGGTGCCAACGAGACCTGTATATAAGATAAATTAGCTACTGTAAAAATATCACCTTTTTAAACTATCGGAATGCTTACATTGCGTGACGTTCACGATAACAATTCCCCTCTTTGAAGCCTCGCGAGCACCTTAATCAGCTTCTCGTCCTCCGGTGCATTTCCCGCGCCGAACGTCTCGAGTATCAGGCCCTTCAAGCCAGGCAGATTGAGGACACCTTCGATCATCTCCGTAGTATACCGGGGAATATTCGCAAACATGCAACGTGGGAATCGATGTTCTCAGCAACGGTAAACGGCTCAATTGCACTTGGTTTGTTGATAAGGTCCCACCGAACGGTCGTATTGATGCCGACGTCGCGAGAGGAGGGAAATTCGGAGATTCGAACGCGGCGAATGAAGTCGCACTGACTTTGGTAGCCCTATTACCGCGAAGAGCTGGTGGTTGAAGAACAAGCATACTTCGGGGAGCATGAAGTGGCCGGCTATGAGAAGGGAGCCGAGGAGGTTGTCGGTCGCGTCATTTTGAAGCTCCGTCATGGGAGTTTGCGAGCCACTATTGTCGAGTATCGAACATCAAATTAGCTACTTAATTTTTTTGTATAAAAAATATTATTATGAAAGAGCTAGCCCTTACGTCAGAATAACAGGCTTCCCCAGGTTCTGAAGCATGAAGCTCAGCGCGCTAGAGGTATACGCAAGCGAATCCGTCCCGTGCAGAATAACAAACGCATCGAACCTCGGTAGTTCCGCTGGATTGTGAACGCAATGTGCTTCCATCCTTTATCACGACAAAAGAACCTCGTTAGCCTAGTGCTTATCGCATAATATATTTCTCGATCTCGGCACCCGAACCTTTCGCATTGATACTGCTGCTGTCCAGCAACGGATCGAACTCCAGCACGGCGTATCTGATGGTCTTGGCGTAGTTCGTTATCGGCGTCCTCAGCGATGGCAGCTGCCTTACTTCGGTGTCGGAAACGTCGACGTCCAGGAACCGCTGCGGCGAATGGTCATTGAACGAAGGTCTGATCGCCATGCATGCGTCAAGAAACCCGGTGGCCTGATCTCATACCCGTTAGCGTCATTGCAAGAAGCATCTAAAAAAAGCGATATGGCGAAGGAAGTACGAACGGGAACGTATCCGTTAGGGCTACGGCGCATGCATATGGTACCACCTGCGGAAAAAGGCATCAGTGGGGAACACTATCTATAGGGTGAAGGGGGAAAGCTCTGAAAAAAAGTTTCACATTTTTCTTTTTTTCTTCCTTCCACTATTCCACTGGCCCAACTAGCCTATGGTATGATTTGGCACCCCAGTTTGTTCTTTCTTATCTGTCTTTCTTACCGGTCATGATGATAAGGACGCGAGATTCCGGGATGAGTCGCTCGAACTCTCCATTGGTCTGATCCTGCCGCATGGTTTAAAAACGCCGCAATCGTCTGGTCGAGAGGGCAGGTATGCCCTGGTTCGATAGCAGTATCGAGCTGCAGGAGGAGAAGAGACAAGAGAGCGAAAGTAGATCGAGGCTAATAGATCGAGAGCGAGCGGTTGAGAAGAAAGCTAGAAAGGCAAATACGAAGAGGAAGAAGAAGAGATAGATAGATCGAAAAGAGGATTGTTGAAGGATTGAGTAAGAAGGTTTCGGTCGTGTTGCGAAAAATAGTATAGTATGAGCAGGAAAAAAGATAAGACGAAATAAGCCGATAACAGCGATAGATAACGACGAAAATTGCCTTTTTTGCGCTAAAAATAAATGAATAAAATAAACTTCTAAAAAAAAAAAATTTTTTTTTTTTTTGCAACGTTATTGCAGTCTTAATACCTTTCCCCCGTCGCCTTGCAAGGACTCCGATGGTTGGTTCGTATCACAAGGGTGGCTAAGAATTGTTGGGTTATATCAAAATAGTCTTGGAATTCAAGGAGAATGATGCAAAAGGACAGAAATATAATGAGAAAGTAGTTCCCTGGATGTTTATCTCTTGGGGTTGAATTTATATTTGATTACTTCAAGTATTATTCATAATAATTGCTGCTCTTGAAGGGTCCCTGGTAGGAGGAGGAGGCAGGTTATAGCAATAGGATATAAAAATTTTCTTCCTCCTTGACGTAAACAAGCTGATCCCGATAACGGGCAGAGAAGAAAGATCTGGAGTATAATGCAAGCTTTTTTTTTAGTCCAGCGGACAATCTCCGAGAAGGCATCTTCCTCGCAACTCACCGAGCATCAATCAGCGTGGGATTACTACCACGATGGATTAAATTGCCCTTTAGCGTTTTTGTCCATCCAGCGCTAGGAGAATATAGAGGAGTGGATGTGACATCCAGAAGGAGAAGAATCAATGCGACGAATCACTGATTCACATTACCCTATAGATAATAATAAAAAAGCCGCTAAATAATAGTCCCAATATTAGACACAAGCTTGCCTTAAGCTCAGTCTGACGGACGTTTAACCCTGTTCAATGTGGCGAACTCCAGAAAAACCGCAGCTATTTCCTCTCGGTTGGGTCGGGTTTATGTGCTCTTCTCCCGCTGGTATCCACTTCCCACGCAAAAAAAGATGCAAAACGAACGCCCAAAGTTGAGTTTCCAGGAGCTCCAGTGGCCAGTCTAAGGGAGTGTGTGAAGAGGCAGGCCAAAAAAGAAAAGAATTCGATGGGAAGAAAATTTTCCTGTTGGCGAGAGGAACACCGCCATCTACCGATGGAGTTTGTTTTCCCTGGTTTCCATTATGTAAAGGAATATCGAAATAATCGAACATCTCAGGTTGCTTCCGGTTGCGTTATTCCTAACAGGTCTGGTTCATCAGCTTTTTAACTTATAAATATTCTGCAAAATTCAGACCCCCAATCTCGCATGCGAAATGATCAAGGCAAAACACCGAAGAGGGATGAAAGAGCCAAACTGCATGAGTAACCGGAATTTTAACCTCTAGCCGCTACCAACAACGTCTCAACGCCACTGGAAACAGTGAATATGCAGGAAGCATCGCAGGAAAAGGCATGGGGAGGGGCCAGAGAGAGACAAAGAAGCGTGTGCGTTATTGGATTTGGAAGGGGCCTATACTTCACCAAAAAAAAAAATTGCGACTTGTGACCAGCTGTGTGTTCCATATTTCTTTGGCTCCTCCAAGCTAAACCTCGAAAAGGTTCTTTTATTGCCTCACTGAATATGGAGGAGCCGAGTATCGTGAAAAAAAGGGTCCCCAGTGGATGTTGAACACGTACGGCAATAGCGGCAACGTTCCAATTCGTCGTCAGCAGAGGAGAAAGCGACCGTGCAGGACGAGACGAGGGCGGAAGAATGTTGGTTCCTAAGCGTATAGTAGGGGGGGGGTACGTGGTCCAGATTGATATTTGAATCCGAGCTGGATTTTTGACATCGTGACTTTTCTGCTGCAAGATTGAGCTATATGAG
Organism: Pezizomycotina sp. ARF18; assembly: GCA_002224055.1. Lineage (NCBI taxonomy): Eukaryota > Fungi > Ascomycota > Pezizomycotina sp. ARF18. The sequence goes on from AZLU01000228.1 coordinate 18,052, forward strand.
GCCTGAATTAAGGGTTTCGGGCTCTCGATACTCCGACGCAGGACATCGGTTAATCCGAGAGATTCAAAAAGGGAACCTTTGCCGTCTATCTATCGTGCTGGAGGTAAATTTGAAGCCTGAAAGGAGGGGAGATGTTTGGTGCTTCCAACTCAAGTAGTACTTACTGTTAGAGAAAGTTGTTTTGGTGAAGTGAAAATGAAGGAGTGGGAAATTTGAAGAGCCCACAAAAGGAATTGTCACAAGAAAAAAAAAAACCCTCCACAATAACAAGAGCAGTATACGATGGAAGCAACAAATCACGATACTAGATCATAAGTAGGCAGATAAGCAGTAGTATTATTGAAAATTAGATTCTTAAAAAAAAGATACATCAGTCCCATACGTTCTATGTTGAACATATCGTGGATAACGAAACATACTATGCGTTTTTTTTTTTTTTTTTTTCTGGCAGCTGTGATTTTCGCCCTTCAAGATCGTTTATCAGCATTATTATTATTAATTGGAAAAAAAAAAAAAAAAAAAAAAGAGCAACCTCCTCTCATTTAAATCCCTAAGAATATCACTTTACGAATCTTAGAGTGCACAAGCGAGTATTCTGACTGTCTTGGATCTAAGATGCTCGCTCAGCTCTCTTCAAACGTTTAAACTCCCTTTACATTATATCACGCGCGATGCTGGTTGGATATTCCCTATTAACTTATAATTTATTGATAAATCGGTGTTGATACAACTCGGCGTTCCTCGAAGAGACTAGCTACTAGCGTCTACGCTATATCTTACATCCAGCCCACAAGAGTGAACATTGTTAAAGATAATTCATCTAGATTGCACGGTGATCTAAACTATACCTGGGTTTAGCTAGTTCAGAATGATAACGGCGCCAGATAACTCAACAATCACGTTTTATATTTTACACGAGGAATCGTGGCGGATCATATGAAATGAAGCCTACGGTGGTGTGCACGACCTATAACCCCGATCCGTTATTTTCTCGAATTTACCACTGCTCGGTCTTCTGATCCTACCGAGAGATTCCATCATTCGTAGAGGTTCGGAATCGGCAATCACGTCGCAAGCAAACACGGAACTTTCAGGATACTTCGATATTCAACTGCCTGGAATCATCAATATTAAAGATGATGTATCACAACCCGACTCAATAATATTAGCCTTCGGACAGTCCTCGGGGAAGCTATATTGCCAGGCCACCCCGTCGCCATGGATTACGATACAACAGGGAGGAAGTGAATGAGTCCATAGATTTAAGTGTAGAAATATAAGCCTTAGGTTCGTAAGGTAGCAGCTCTATTACTTCCGCGTCTAAGCTTACAAGACGCAATCTATCTTACGCTATAACCCCCACGTCAATGACCGGAGGAATTATATGGAGAAGATTGAAAATGTCAGCTACTAAAGAATCAAGAGCGTCCAAATTCCTCTCCAAAATTCTACTTAAAGAAGAACGACGGTTCATTCTAGATTCTATCCAAATCGGAAGAATCATAGTTGGGGTGAAGCGCCTTGCGATCCTACTCCTAAATATTCTCGATTCTAACAAACGAGAGGAAATAATAGTAAAATCAATGGCGCCGAGGCTTAGGATATTCTTCGAAGACCCTTAATCGGCTAAAGGTACGTTAGCAATAGCTCTTGACATGAAATATTACAATTCGCCCGCGTGTACGACTTTATGCCATGTCTATATTCACCGACTCGATAGATATTTCGTTCTACCCTACTTGTACTCATGAAATGAGACCGTCCAGGCCGTAATCGATATTTAGAAAAAGTAGAAACATCTCTGGACACATTATTTTATGGGGTTCAAAGTCCATGAATACTACGTTGCGATTACGCGGGCATCATGTACCCGCATGGAGAGCTCTGCTGCTATATCCGGGTATTCCTAGTTTGCATTAACGTACCATGACGATCTCGTAGAAGCTTATCAACGACATCAGCTTGGTGAACAAAGAGGTAATTGATCAAAGGATCATAATCACACTCACGAAAGAAAAGCTGCACATAGGCCGTATGCTGCGCGTATGACTGGATACTATATAATCTATCGCTAGTAGTTTTAATCTTAGTCGCTGAAGGCTCGCGATATCGCCCATTGAAGGTTTCAAGAAGCCATATCGATCCCACTTCTGCTAGATCTATAGAGGCCATGACGCTAGCACCTATGTTTGAGGGGAAACGGGATAATCGCTTCGGTGTTAGACTACAATTGCTTAATATTCGAGGATATATTCTAGCTTACGTACTCCGGCCAAGAGCTGTAATATCGACGTCCGTTTTGCGAGCCCATCGGCAACCTGACATAGTACAAAAAGTCAAAAACGGCGGTACCGATATTTCCTTGCCATTACACGCAATATAGTTTCAGGGCAACGCATCGGATATGAATCCGCTTGTGTTAAACCAACCGAGAGCCCGAGAGCCCGAACACCTCCATCACAGAGGTTATTTGAACTTAAGCCACTATGAGCTTTAAACGAAACCTATACAGACACCATAGACCCCTGCTCTAGTGTAAATTTTTTTCGAAGTATATCTCAAGACATGTGCTCAAAGGATAACTTATGTCTCTATATGCTCAAAGGCTCTGCGAGCCATCCGCAGCACTCAACAGGCACACGCAGCTGCGACCCTAGGAGATATAGACAAATATTTATACTATGATTGTCGACTTGCTAGTACAACACATTACCGTAATTCAAACTTTCCGTGCTGTCTACGCATACTAAAAGGATGGTATCGATCCGTCAAAGAGCAATTTACGTCATGGCTCTGGGGGAAACAGTCCCGTACGATCATATATCAACGATGAAAGGCCCTGGGTTCAGAGATGGAGCTTAATACGGATTTATGGTGGTCTTCTATCTGCAGGTTTTTACATTGGATCCATAATTACCATCTTATCGGCTAACGACGTGGAAATGTTTACGTGCTAGAAGAAACTATGGTGATGATAACTAAACTTTGAGTTATCCGTCGTCGTTGCATAGCTTAAGCGGAGCGGACGTCCTTTTGGTTACAAGGCCGGTGGTGGTATAACATTAATTTCGCGAAGAACGTCTGTGTATAGAACGCTACGGGGGAGGGAAAGAGTATTCCGGGAGACTTAAGTCAGATTTGATAATAAGAGCAAACTTGACCTAGTACAAAAAGCACGAGAAGCCAACACATACAAGAGAGCACCAAGTAGGGAAGGTGGAAGATAATTCCGATGACCAGGCGTTGTTTCGTGGCTATTGTTCTTCTTAGAACGGGTTATAGCATGGGCAATGAGATCGAGGCATATACAAGATCGACTTCGATCCCTTCCGATTCTATCAATCCTCAACAGTAAAGTTGCTCGCTAGGCACCATAACTGCTGGGTTCCTTTTGACTTTACATGATTTTTACATGATTTTGGAACAGGTTCACTCGTACTTCGCGGTGCATGCCGATGCACTTTGATATTTCTTTTAAGTAGACGGTCGAACAAGAGCGGCGCTTGTAATGATAATCAAAGCTAGAACACCTGGTTACGGTATAAGGTTAGATATACGAGCTAACTCTTAGACATCTCGTTCAAATAGTGCAAAGCACACCGGACTTATATCAAGAGGTCTCGATCCGTAAACCTCTTAAAGAAACTAGTACCATTTTGCGGGTAGGTCCGGATTGAGTTTGCATAACTCCTTGCAACTCTTTGACAGCCCTGTTATCAGCAAGTGCGCCGTCCAAATGGCATAAAGGACGCAAATGTGCTTCTTCAGCCCACGCCGGCTTACAAATAAAGCCTGCTACAATGAAAATTATACTTCTGTTACTGTCTTCCTTACTTTTCTCACGGTAAGCTACGCCTCCACGTACGACTACCATATTCTAAGACTGCAATGCCCGAAGGAGCCAAACCTCTTTTCGCGATACGGACGCCAAACTATGGTAGTAACTGAAGTCAGAACAAGCCTGGCAGTGCTGTGTTGCTTTTATATTGGACAACCTTAGCAGTTGGACGTCGAATTGTTTACAATGGTTGCGCCGAAAATCCATAAAAAAAATTTTTTTTTTTTATTCTAAGGATTTCCGCGCGGCACCTTTGTAGCGATAACCTCAGGCGACGAGTCTATTCAAGCAATCATCATACCAGTACGGGACTTGAGAAGGCACGAATTCTCTGCAAACCGAGACTGGGCGTCTAACGCGACTCATACGCAAGATAAACGTCACACCCACGATATTCAGGAGTTTTCTCGTATAAAGGAAGACATGACATAGCTGTTCAAACATTTAAAAACTTGAGCGAATCCTAAGGGCGGCTTCAATACTCTTTGTCATCGAAGGGGATCAACGACATATCTTGTACAGAGAAAAGTCGAAGCATTGATATGACTTCTTACCCATACGCATCCCTAAAGATGGGTGATAAATTTCTCGAACACGATTACACGATTACTACCCTGGGGTGTCCCAACGACAGACATAGTAAAGGTTGCACCGAATTTTCCGAAGCTCAATACAGCGAATAGGACAAACGACCTTACGCCGCCGCTTATAATTAACAAATGCGATCTCCCAGGTAGAGGGCCCGCTCACCTGCACGACAAGAAGTAGGCATAAGTTAATCGGTCCTTGCTGTAAGTGTTTCGTGAAAACCTGTATCGCGATTTACTTTCAAGTCAGAAAGGCTCGATACTACTACTAAGCTAAGCATAATCAACGCTTTACAAATACCGACTCCGCTAGATCAGCCTTCGCGCGTCGAACATAGCTCTGTCATCTGCTCGCGTGTCCATCCTTTTTGAGTCGCAATAGGACCATATTGGTAATGCTAGGCCCGATCAACTAGAAACGCATCAGCCTCTGCCGTAAGTCTTTGGAAAGCAACGCGCATGGGGAATGTAGTATCTATCATTGAAAAGCCAATCAAAGTATCTACTTTTAACACGCTACAAAGCCTTTAAGATCGATATCGGCTGCAATATGAAAAATATCTAATCTAAACTGTTCACGTCTGTCGAACACACATAAGGCTTCCCTTGGACGGGGATTATGTGTCCTGACTTATACGAATAACGTATCGAATGAGACTACAGCGATCACTGATAATTGCTCTTTAAAATCTACTAACGTATTCAACGGAGAAAGGGAATAAAATAATTGAATAAGCCCAGGTTCTGGCCATGATTTTGACACATCCGCGACCAGACTAACGAAAAGCTTCACCGAGGAAGTGATAAAAACGCTAAACAAATTAGCATTGCTCCTTAACATCTCAATCAATCTATATCAGTATGCGTCGCCAACAAAGGGTCCTTCATAAAACTGCCACTGTAAACTTGAGCAAGACCGTTAGGCGATATATATTGGATTAGTAAAGAGAAACGCTTGAGCCAAGATACTCTTTTCACCTGATATCGATTCTACTAGAAATCCATCCAACATTATCGTGGTATAATTCCTAAATCACGATTGAACGCCTATTTTCCACACACCAAATGCAGGGCCATGCTACTCTACATGTCATACGGGACGATTGCCACGACGGGTTACATTCAGCGACCTCATACACTTCGTCTAGGGCATTCTTCGATGAATTTACCTGCGTTGATAAACATCAAATATATCAAGAAAACCTTCTCGCCCATAGGACTTGTGACTGGGCACAGAACGAAGAGAGTCGGGGTATAAACTACCTTTTAAGGTATCTCCACCTTCAGTACGGAGCTTCTATAGGAATCGGAAAAAGTATGAGGAAAGGCTTGTACTAAGTGTACAAGAGGAGGATATGAGTAAGCATGTCTACAGTTAGGAATCCACATATAATGTCATGAGGGACACGATTCGTAGGGGCCATCCGAGAGACGGTTCGAAAATACGCGATAACTATCCAAGTTTACCGCCTCGTCATACAATTGACTGCGACACGATCTTAAAGTGTAATATCGATCCAAAAGACGAGTTCAAGCTCAATATAAAAAAAAAGAGCTCCGATGTAATGAGGAAGCCATATTTAAACCACTGGATCTGTTCCCATACGAATGTTACATTCCGGAGGCATTTGTACAGATTTTGCGACATAAATAGTTGCTTGGAGTTCCTACATGAAATAGTAGGAAACGTCTCACTCCTATAACAAATCGGTTCACACCTCGCGTGTTTCCGAAAGCTTATACTTTGGGTGTTCCAGTACCACCTGCTGTAATATAGTTCTTGTCAACTTCCCCGGACCTATAATATAGCGTCAATACACCCTGCGAGACAGCCCAACTGTGTCATAAATCATCATCCAATCCGCTTTTGATGTTAAATGTATAAACTTCTCCAACATCGATAGCTAGAAATCGGTTTCAACACAAGGAAACACACTACTAATATCGTATCTACCGAACGCAGAACCACTGAGCTCATATGCCATTAGAACCAATGGGCACAAAATGCCTGGAGATACCAGCCATGAATTAGATTTGTTGTCCTCTCCTTACCCGCTCTCCTAGATTGTTAATTACGGGTATTCTTCTAACAGTACCGTCGCCATACGGTGACAAGAGCTGATGGCTCACAGATTATGGAAAACAAATCATAGATTACGATTTCGGTCTACGGTTTTATTTGCCCCCAACGACGCTACTTGTCATAATACCCTATGGACACTGCAGTAACAGTACTCGGCTGAGACGGTACGCACCAGATACCATGGAAACGGACGTATCTTCAAATTTTACATTCAGCGTATACTTCTATTTCATTAGGTACCTATTTCAAATGAAATATCAGATCAACGACCCGCTAGCCTCACAGTTTTGTTCCTCTCGATTGCAAGGTCTACGATAGGATCTTCTCAGTACGGTAAATAATCACACAGCATATATCTTACAGCTATTTCAGCTCCACCAACAAGAGTAGAAGTTGCTTTTATAGTTCGGCGCGTCGAACAGTTCGCAATATAACTTTGGGAAACACGAATGGGTAATCAGATAGGAGGCAAGTCGAACCTTATAGCGCCTAAGCGAATTTTCAATAGATGAATATAACTTGAATACGTTCCCAATCCACTTGAATCGCTGTTTTTATTTGATGAACCTTTGTCTAATCTGACGTGCGTGTATTCGAGCTCTTGATCGTTGAGTGTGTACTTTTTGTGATCAGGGAAATGATCTGTCAGGTAGTTTATTCTAAAATTAAAAGAAGCCATCCATGCTGCTATATGTAAATATATCGGAGTATACTTGTATATTGTTTGAATTAGTAAGTAAATAGTCAATCTCCGATATATCAAGTCAAGTTCGTGAGACGTCCAGATGCCTTCTCTCCATTTTCAGCAGTGACCGTGGAAGCTCCGAAAAACAATCAAAAAAAGAAAAAGAAAAAAGAAAAGAACCATGATATGTCAAATTACCAAGTACCTCAGCGTGAAATGGAAATATCTATTACTATCGCCAGCACTAACATTCCCCAATCCACACTTCACAATCCTCTTTTTCCCATCATAGACCTTTTTCGTTATCATCAATCAGGATTAAGTTTAAGTCCTGCTATAATCGAGATTTTCTTTTCTACTTTGTATTTCTGGATTCAAAATTCCAGTCAAATTCATCCAAATCTTCCCTAAAAGCACAGCAAGCAGAGCAGGAACCAATACCAGACATGCCTGTGGATCCGCTACACGGTTCTCTGGAAACTTACGTTCCCCCCGATGAAACCGATCCTACCGAGAGTATCGACGCCGTCGACGCCGCCGGTACAGATGCCATTCCTACCTCACCCCTTCGCTCTCCGGCCCGCAAGCCGTCCGCGAATCCGAACAGCTGCAGGAATCCGTCGAGGCCCTCCTCGAAGAGCTCCATGACATGAGCGTCGGCGACATCCAGCTCGACGGAGAGCTCACCGAGATGGAAGAGGAAGTCAGCATCCTGTGCTCGCACTACATCCAGAAGGCCGGGCTCGCGGCCCTCCGCATCAACGCGCTGCGGAACATCATGAGGACAACAACCTCACCGGCGATGTGGACATCGAGGAGTTCGCGAGGTCGCTCAAGGCGGAGGACCTCCGGGCTTAGCCGCGGTGTCCTTGGGCCGGAGGACTTGATTTTCTTGCAGGATGCGACTGTATGCATGATATCGATTCTTAACATATGCTTTTGGTGTGATATGACGATAAGGAAGAATCTGGCTAATTGGTAATCGTAATGAGTAGCTTGGATCTAGTTACCTCGCAGAGAACGCGGATGTGGACACCGGAAAGGCCGCGGATCCGGAGCAGGCGGGCGACGAGATCCCGCAAAACGCTCATGTCTTGGACGGCGAGCCGAAGACCATCGAAGCTACAGAGAGCGATGAGGCCGCCGCATCCGAGGAGGGCGTGGATTTGATGGTCTAGTCACAGGACCAAGGCAAATGATTTGGTGATGAATATTATTTCGGCCTACTTTTAGTAAACTAGAGAGCTACATCATTATCTTTTCTTTTTGTGCAACCCAAGGGTTTTTTTCGTATGCATATCACGGCGCAAAACAATACCCGGATGACCTTTTCCGTCCTTTTTATCTTGCTGTTTCCTTTCTCTCCGTCCTTGCTCTCATTTCTTCCATGAAAATATCACAAAATAGCAACTAAGCACTAAGGAAGAGCACTTTTCATGTATATCCCTAACACCTGCACGGTTTCGAGGCTTTAAAAAACGAAATGTATAAAAGGGAAAAAAAAGACGATCCCTGACATATTACCTACGCTCGATCCCCTTTGTTAGTATTAACCATCACGACGGCGCTAACGATTCCGCCAACTCCTGTCGTGTGACATTACAATAGCTAAAGGGCGACAGTCTGTCAGTGCGTCACCGTTGCCCTTGCTCAAAGAATTATAGGGCGTTCGTTTCGCAAGCTTTTTTTTTTTTTTTTTTTTTTTTTTTTTTTTTTTGGCGACTGCTTACTGGGGGTAGCCTAGTCTTTCCTGTTTTCTGGCGGTGACTTACCCTCAACCGATGGTAACTACCGAAACTAACCCACCGAGCTGGATGGATGGATTCCGCAACGAATTCCGCACTTTTCTAGTACTGATATTATTGCATTACGGAGACCCAGCAGGCAGCGACGTCCACCGCCACCCAAAGATGTGACAGAATGAGGAAAAAAGAGTATATACATGCGCATGTAATACCGCGAGCGTTAACTATTTCGGAGCTTACGGCGCGAGAAGAGGATTCTTAAAAGGCTTTGTAAGCCTCATTTGGTTATACTGTACCACTTATTAGCTTTGACCACTCCTCGCATGGTTGGATGCGAGGGCGATAAGCACTCGTTAATCGTGCCTTTGCATTTGTCAGGTACGAATGAAAGACTGCGATGTTCGAAAAAAATGCTGGCGCACGATGACATTAGAATGTTTGAAAATATGACATAGTATTACAAATGTCATTTTACGATGTTTCGTTTATCGTTGACGAAATGTTTGATATCTACGATAATCATGAATAACGTGAAACGTATATATAAAATAAGTTCGTCGAGGATATTCTTAAGGATCCGAACGAGATAAGTTTAGTAGTGCAAAGAATCTCATACCTTCGCCAGTAACGCAGCGTATATCCATATATCGAGGTCTCTTTGGTGATATAGCTTGTTCCAGTATAATATCAGCTTCCAATATCAACCCTTTACAAACCTCTTAGTTTACTACTTCCCTCTGCTCATTACCCCCCAAAAAAATGTCAACAATGAAAGAAGTAATAGTCCACCCCTCCCACCCTCACAACAACCATCCACGACGTCTCCATACCCCTCCCATCCGCCGACGAAGTCGTAATAAAAGTCGAAGCCGCAGGATCAAACGTCAAAGACTGGTCGCACATAACATCCCTAAACCTCTCCGTAAACTCCGGCGACGACATCTCCGGAACGATACACTCAATCGGTTCATCCGTAAACACCCACGAATTCAAAATCGGCGATCGCGTCGCCGCATTCCACGAGATGCTGAAGCCGCACGGAGCGTACGCTGAGTACGCCGTCGCGAAGGCGAATACTACATTTCACATTCCGGAGGGTGTGAGTTACGAAGAAGCGGCGACGGTGCCGTTGGTGGTGCTTACGGCTGCTATTACGCTTAGGCGGCAAGGGTATCTTGCACCGTGGGTTACACCAATCTTAGAGGAGAGTGGGAATGAGGGGAGAGCGTTGGTAGTATACGGTGCCTCATCATCACTCGGTTCGTTCATAATAAAGCTGGCGAAGCTATCGAACATTCACCCCATTATCGCCATCGCGGGCGTAGCGGCTCCTACATATCAAGCCTACTACAAGAAGAAAAAGGCGATAAGTTATTCGATTACCGCTCACAAACACTTGTTTCCGATGTACGCAAATATCTCGCGGAGAATAATATAAAAGCGTAATAACGGCGTAGACGCTATATCGGCGAACAAAACGTGGGTTACGGTATCGCAATTACTCGACGACGGAGGCGTTTTATCCGTCGTCAGCGGCGCAAATAAATACGACGACGTAGATATGAAGGAAGGTATCGAAGTTAGGTATACGTACGTTGGCACGGCGCATTACGGGGAGTATAAGTCCGGAATGCGAAGCAGCCGGTTCCTCCACCATCAACCACTACCAACAACGATGGAGAGAAACAAGGCTGGTGGGATGTTAAGGGCGATATCGAATTCGCGGGAAACGTGTTACGTTATATCGGCAAGCTGATGGGTGAGAAGATAAGGAGAATAGCAGGAAGAGGTTATTTGAGGACATCCGTATGAAATCATACCGGGTGGATTGGATGGGTACAGGACGGCTTGACGAGGCTGAAGGAAGGGAAAGCGAGAGGGGTAAAGCACGTCTACAGGATTAGGGACACAGAAGGTTATAAGAAAGAGGGAAAGTTCTTTTTAAGAAAGCGAATAGGAAGGAAGGTCGTAGAAGAACGCGTGGCTTTTTACATCAGATATATGACTATGTATCTTCGTAAATATTGGTTTATGATGTATAATGGGAAAGGGAATCAAATGGCAATGAGGGGTAATACCCAGACGTCTGTAGAGAATACTGCTGTTTTTTTTTTTGTACTAGATGAATATCGTGCTTTACTAATTGCTTTCCGTCAAAGAGGATAGTACCCGAAAGTGATTGATAGACAATTAGAACCTAGGCAATCTAATAATCTATTCTTGCATCGTTATCCAAAAAAAAAAACATAAATCCTTGTATACGATGAAGCACCTTTGAGTCGTCCTTCGCGGCGTCTCTAACAACGGACGGCGTTCTCAGAGCTCTTCCCTCGGTGAACTCGCCGCGGTCGCCTACCTGGCCTTGGGTGTAGCTCGCTAAAGCATTAGACATCGTGCACCCCGTAGGCATCCTCTCCATACGAATAGATATCAGCTATTTATCGTAAATAAGGCTTCAGGTTATCGGAAGTAGACGGAACTGTCGCATATTTTCTTCTTGGTGGAACTTGCAGCCTTCCCTTTGTAATTATGGTGATACTGTTGGTACTAATTATATCGAGGATCGATCAAAGAAAGGCGGAAACGAATATTGATATTTTCGAGAAGCCTTCAATAAATATTTGGAATGGCGTATTATAAGATCCGAGTAGGGAGTGTCGTGACCACGTCTGAGTGGCTTCCACGGTCGGTTTCGAGGCAGAGAAAATATCTGTAGATAGTAGTTTCCAAAGTTGTTTCTTTTGAAATAGTAGATGTCCGTAGATGTCCGTGGATACAAATTTTGCATCGACAAATTGAATCTACGTTTACAAATTCAGCATATATGAACATGTTCATCGGAGTGTTTATCGAAGCTGTGTCATAGAAATCTTTATAATTCTTTTGTTTCAAAATGAGTCTAAAGACGTCTGATACCGTCGAGTAAGAAAAAAAAGGCTGTCAAGATAAGATCGGAGGTGGAAGAAGATGCGAAGGTCTACCTATAAAGAGATGTATAGGAAATATAAGAAATATATGTAACTATATACACAATGAGATAAAGAGGTATATATAAAAAGTAAGCGAAGCAAAGCCTTAAGAGGGTGTTCTGTTATGCCATGGGTATATTGGAGAGAGGCTCGGTGGTGGTATGTTTGTTGAAAGATTAGCAATAGGGGTTTTGTGATTTGCTAGCGATGCGAACGAATAGGGAGCGGTGATTGGATAGAGGGGTATCGGATATGGGACGACAGCAAAGCAGGGAGAAGGAAGAGGAAAAAAGACATATATATAAAACCGAATATATCCTCCGAAACCGAGAGATACGTTTGAAGAAAAGCCTTTTGCAAATCCCTCACCTCGAAGAATCTCAGCAAAAAATAACTAACTCGACGTCCAGATATTAGCTTTTAAGAAATAAATAGATGGATAAATTAACTAAAAAAAGAAAAGACACGTAGCAGTGTCGAATGTGATCGGTTCAAACCCTTAAAATATATCGCTTTCTCAGGCTAGCGAGCTTGCGATGGTAATCTCTTCTCATTTTTTAAATATTTTTTTTCTTCTTGCTCCAACGGCCAGCAAGTGCAGTAGTATGTCCAGCAAATCAAGTCCAGCAGTATCCAGCAGAAAGGGTTGTCCAGTTAAAAGGTCCAAATCCAGGAGTGGAAAACGCACATTATTGCAGTCAGAACATAGAGTAGCAGCAGATAGAGGATATCAGGGAAGGGGAGAGGAGGAAGGTGAGGTTGATGAATATATTAAAAATCGATACATGGCCTGAGAGGAAAGGTAACAAATGAAAGGTAATACAGCGAAAGAGAGTGAGGTTGGAAAAATATGGAAAAATTAACAAGATAAGGTATAATCCAGAAGATTCCAAGAAAGCAAATCCGAATCCTCAAGGCCAGGTCCAGGATATCCAGAAAAATGTGTGGAGGTCCTTTTCAACATGCCGAGAATGAAACACCAAACTCCAGTAAAGTAAAGAAAACAAGACGAAAAGGGAAAAGCAAGCCTATAGTCGTTAATTATTGGTCGGTGGGGGTACCGGTCGTGCAGCGTTGTGGTGAGACGAGTGGAAGGCTTCGTGGGCCGCATTCGATTGCCCGTCCATATTACCCATGGGGGCATCTTGTTGAGCCTGTCTCTGTTGCTGCTGTTGCTGCTGCTGCTGCAAACGCTGCCGTTTCCTGCTAGCCTCATAACCTTCCTCCCCGGGATGCAAGATTTCCGTGCTTGCGATCGTGGTGGTTACCGTCATAGTCACCGTCTTCGTCAGCATCTTACCATACTGCAAGACATGACCGGTTCCTTCGATAGGCTCGCCATTTGCATCAAAGCGGGTACCAGGGGAGTAGGTCGGCTTTCGTAGAAGGTATGGACTTCTGGTTAGATACCACGCGGTGGCACACTCCCAAGTGACGGTGGAGCTTCTTGTTCCATGGTCAGTGCTAGCGACTCCGGTTCCGAAGTGACAACCATTGGTTCGCCCGAGATCGAACTTGAAGATGGGGGTGCAACAAAGGCGACGAAGGACGTCTTCGATGAGTTTTGACGTCTCGACGAGTGGGAAGACTGCCTGATGCTGTTGAGCGGGGAGCACGGGCGGGAGGTATCCGGAGTCAACGGCAGGATTGACGGCCGAGTAAAAGGCGAATTTGGACGGGAGGGAATCGAGCTGATCGAGGAGGACCTGCTCGTCGTCGAGGAAACCGATCCTCGTCTCTGGTGTTGAGAACGGCCCGAAGACTTCGAGATGCGACCTGGCGCGGGAGGTAGTCATTGACCTAAGTTCCACAGGCATGCGGACGAATTTTCGCTTATCGTAGCGGTTCCAGATAAACAAAGAGGGGAAATATATTTAAACGAAATACTTTTGCGAACAAATAACCTATACCGAAGTAAAAAAATATTCTTGCTTTTGTTTTAACTCTTCTCGTACTCTTTCTAATTCTCTTTTTTCTTTCCTCGCCAGAATATTAATATCAATAAACAAATTAAAAGGTCGAGCCAAAAAAATAAGAATCTAATTACAGGGAAATATCAAAGTATTGGAAAAAAATAACAGAAGATTGGGATTTGTCGAGTACAGGACCAGCAAATTTTCAAGTTCCAGTAGAGGGGTCTCCAATCCAGTAGATGGCCAGAATATCAAGTCCAAAGGATCCAGGGGTCAAAGAGTCCAGTAAATTAAATATGCTGGAAGAGCGTCGATTTGTAAAAAATATTGTCGTCACAGGTCCATTAAGGTATTAAGCCAATCCAGCAAGTAATCGAAAGAATCCAGATAATTCCAGTAAAATGTCCAGGGGAATCCAGCGTATAAATTTATGGCCACTCTATTACGTATTAGTTTCGCTGCAAGATCGTATATATTTCGTGATATTACTTTGTGTCTGCTCTTTCAAAGAAAAAGGAGCAGTCGCTCTCTCCGTCTAACTATCTCTTCGAAACCGAAAGGGCTTCCTGTTTCCCGTAAAGAGATTGTAGAATGAGAGGGCCTCGTTTGTTTATAAAAAGAAAGAGATATATTCGTATTGGAAGGAGTAAACCTTTTTCTTTCTACAAGACGTCCAGTGCAATAACGATGCTTCTTGTCGTACTGGTTTATTTCCTTGATCAGGTCTTGTTCGTTCGTTCGTCGTTAGCGGTATATGGAAAAAAGTCCAGAGATATATTATCCGACGCAACGAATTTTCAAAAAGAAAAACAACAGCAAGTAAATGCTATATATTGTTGAGAAAAAGTTGAAATGCTAGGAAGTAGAACATTGGTCTGCTTATTGCTTCTCAACGATAGTGTCGTGGGAGAACCAAATCAGAGAATTCGATCGCGGCGAGAGATATCGTCCATTATATTTGGGCGAGAAGGGGAGGTGCTCATTTCGAGGAAATTGAAAGGGCGAAAGCGGAGGGACTCCATAATTCATTCTGGGGGTGGTGTGTGAGAAACTCGCCTCGTTTTTTGCTCTCCTTCGAATTTTAGTATAGAGCCTTGTTTTGGAGATTCAGAAATCCCGTTCGCCTATTGGCCGCCTCATCTGAGAGAAAAAGGAAAAATAATTCACGAAATGTTCTAATAGAGGGTGATGGTGGGAGAAAAAGCAAGTAATTAATAGCGAAGTGGAGGGGTGGATATATAATAAATAATATACTGGGTGACCAAAGCTCAGTGTAAGACTGCTGATGTAATCGTAGTGTATAGTAAATAACGTGGGTCTTTCTTTTTCCCCTTTCGCAGTGACAGCAGGCTGAATGAGCCTTATAAATCAACAAGGGATTCAAGAAAAATGAGAGAGAAAAGAAAGGACAACGATATCCCTTTCTTCCATTTTGCGAAAGCCTTGTGTTTAGGTACGGTACAAAGTACGGTACCGAAACAAATCGTGGGATCCTCAAACCTTCGAGCTCCATCTCTTGAAGATTCAAAACAGTCGTCGTAAGGGATGGGCGGTGATAATGATGATTTGCAAGCGCAAAGAGGATATTGCGTCTCCCGTGTCGGCGGTGCTCTTGACCGCCGCTTGCCCTCCTAAACGTCACGATCGTCAAGCGCCCGGGTATATTTTTGACGCTCTGTCTTTTTCAGGCCAACTATTAACCCATCCCTAGAGCCCAGAGGGAGCTTTGAATAATGATAATATTCCAAATCCTTTGGTAGGAAATAGTGAATTATTATTGGAAGTCAGCAATATGACTTTAGTACCAACGTTCTAAGAAATCTCACCGTATCTTACACCCATAGCAAAGTCTTCTCGCACTCCGAAAATAGCATTGAGCGCTGTTGTCTTGAAACCGTGCTAAAAGATCGTGAGTTTTTTTTTTTTTTTTTTTTTGTCTTCTTCACGTTGTCGCTTGTCCTTAAAAAGCGATAGCACGATATACTCCGACAATGCTGGCTTTGTGTCAATGCGATATCCAATCCTTCGCTCCGCATTGATGAACATGAGCTCTTCGAGAGGCTCTAACCGGAACGTCATCTGTAGTACCAGCTTGAAAATTTTGACGTTTTTGGACACTTGCAGAACCCGTCTTCAACTCGCCAGCTGTTTGGTCAATGCTGAAATGGTAGTCCAGCTGTTCGGTAACGCCTTGAAAGCTCAGCAACAATTGGCAGTTTTCTTTGGGTGAAGCATAAAGAGCAAAGATAGGCTCTGTATTTTCCGAGGCTTTGCCTCCGCAATCTGTGACATCTCAGTCGCGGAGGTTCACGGCTCAAGAGCCATGTTACTCCTGATTCGCTGGAATTTTGCGGCTATAAATGATCCGCGAGTCATCCCCAGCTTTTTTTTTGTTTCGTAAAAGACTCGATGATCCTCGAAACCTTTTTTTTTTTTTTTTTTTTTTTTCAGCAAACTCATGTATAGGTTTCTCGAATGTCCACGGCATGAAAGACCTAGATAACCTAGGGTCTCAAACGTATAAATTTCCAGCGATAAACCTTGTGGAGGTGAGGTTTTGCGTCTGTGGAGCTGCTCTTCGTTGTTCAGGCGCTGTTGATTGGATATCCGATCTGCGGCGTCCCGTTAGACAAGATGACACCAGCACTGACAGCTCGCACCGAGTAAATTAAATCAGAAGGAGAAGGAGCTAATAATAACCAGGCGAGCGGCCTATTAGAACAGCCTCTTCACGAGCTCGAAGATGCCCCAAGCCGGAATGGATTCCCTCCATGGGTGCCAGAAGCCATGTCACCTCCGCCGGGAAACCCACGAACTCGCCTATGATTATATTGCAGAACTTATCAGCCCACACGCCTCGCGGAATGCCAAAATGATAGAAGTAAAAAAAAAAAAGCGTTACTCAATACCAAAAGCCTATTAGCCGTCAACTGGTGGCCTTCAAATTTTGCATAGGCTACGTAGATCCTTGTCAATAGAAAATTTATGACCAGCTACAGGCTTTTTGATGGCGGTGGGATGAGAGGTGGGGATATTTTGGCAATCTGGTTATCGATTATATCACTCCTTATTCCCACTAACCGTCGATCGCCTTGTTGAGGGTCCTGGCACTGGCAGGAAGAAAGGGAAAAGGCACTATTAGCCGTTTGTTGGGATTGGGAGAATAGGATTTTTGAGGCGGACGAAGCGACCACGAATAGATTGGCCCTTTTTGATGCAGCCCTGGTCGTGTTCAAAAGCCGGCGGCTTTCCAAGGAAAAATAAAGTGCAGCGCTAGACCAAACGCGATATTAAAAACCCGCTCATCAGCATGCTATGATGTATATCATTTTTTGCGTCTAAACAATCCATGAGAGAATTTTCTTCTTTTTGGGCTTCCAATTTATCTTGAAAGAAACTAATATGAAAATCTTCAAAGGAAAAAAAAGGCCAGCAAGAGAAACAGGCAATGGTAAGCACCTTACATTTCAACCCTTGACGAAAGATGCTCTTTTAACCGTAACTTTCTCTGCTCCTTTCTGAAAACGCGATTGAGTGACTGCCAATCCCCTCATTTCATGGATCGATCCATTTCAATAGCGTCGAAGACCTACATTGGAGAGAATGTGACGCAGTTTTAGGTCAGCCTTGTCTATAAGCAAAATGTTCCGTTTTGAGGAAACGCGCAAAGGAATGGGGATCGGGATATACGATGGCCAACTCCGAAACGTCCATTGAATTAAGGCTTCCGGGACAAAAGTGACCGAAAACAGAATGAAAGGCAGGAAGACAGAAAGAAAATTAGAGCATTGCAGACAAAGCTAGGAAATAACGCACACGACACTTTTACCTCGTTAGTTGCTCGAGCGGGTCTTGCCGCGGTGAGCAGGGTCCCTTCATCAATGGCTTACCGGGAGAAGCCGGGAGATTGAGAACAGCTATTTTGTCACGTCAGCGAAGCTAGCTTTTAATCTTTTAAGTGTCAGTGCTCGCTCAACCGCCTGCAATTCCCTCTTTTTTTTTTTTTTTTAGCTTACCATTTTGTGTAGAATGGAGTTTCGTCAATCTTCTCGGAGCTAATGCGGCGGCTGATATTGATATATTGGTTTATGAAGAACTTGGTAGGTCCCTATCTCGTAGAGGACGATCGTCCGTGAGCGGAATGGTAAAGCCTATTGTCGAGGGATTGAGATTGAGTATGTTTGTGAACCGCTGTATGTCAGACTGACCTACCTAATGCTCTAGAGGAGAAAATTCGTTGTAGAGATTTCGTTTTTGGTAGTGTTGGAAACACAAAGCAGCTCATCGTGTCCAAAGGAGCGATCCAGGATCAACGATCTCGGGCCATTGCGGACGAGTAATAGAAGTGCAGAGAGCAACAGAAGCCTTTGAAGTTTTGTGTGATAAGAGCAATTAGTCACTTCCCACAGTGCCTAGTATATGCTTCTTGGGCTTGATTTTGATGATCAAGTTGATGATGACGTTCGCGAACGGCAAGTGACGATGCTCAGGGACGAAATTATTCACCAAGAAAAAAAATAGTCACGTTTTTTATTTTTAATTTATTTATTTATTTATTTATTTACTTATTTATTATTTATTTATTTATTTATTTATTTATTTATTTATTTATTTATTTATTTATTTATTTATTTATTTATTATTTATTTATTTATTTATTTATTTATTTATTTATTTATTATTTATTATTATTTTTAGGGAAAAAAAAAATAGCGTATAACAATCATTTCTGCATAACTACCTAGGTCCTATCTTCTAACAAGCTACAATAATTTTCACCTCCTGCTCCAACATAATCTCCCCGTCATGTATGATCCAACTTCTCCAACTTCATAACACAATAGATCCAGAATGCACCTCATACCTCGTAATAAGCACATTCCTATATATATATATATCAAATATCGCGACGCTGCTCGAACGAGCTGCGAATAAGCAACCTACTCCTCTGACGTCGATCCAAACATCTTCTCTTCACCAACCGAGTTTCAAAGTAATCACGGTATTCCAGAACAAAGACGAAAAGATCGTCATGTGCGCCTGAATTCTTCACCATCCCTCACGCCCTCCGTCTCTTTTCATCCCAACTGTCTGAGTAAACCCCAGAGCAAGATCTACACCTTGACGAACTGTGGCATTGATGAATATCGCAGTATATGATACTTGTACAGTCACGTTACAATTCCTCCTCTTCTGATATGGTACCCCGCTTACCATGCAAGCCAAGCGACCTCAATGGCTGACACTGACTTCTGAGATTTACCCTGCGTCTGTCGTAACGCGTCTCACTCCCTCTGCTCGAAAGGATTCCGGCAGCTCGGCTTCATTGGAGGACCCTTTTTCCCCCATCTGATATCTCGTTGCTGTATATGGACCCACTCACTATGCGGCAGCTGGTGAGAGTTCCGTTACTCAAGGGCCTTTGCTGTATACTACGTACCCGACGGTTGATATTACTCACACGACGATCAAAAGTATGTTTCCTTCTCTGATCAATTCGATTTTTTGGGGCTGCTTATATTGGTGTTTCTTCCCTTTCTTTTCAAACTTATTTAGAAATCGGAGGAAGGATTACCACGGACGGCATGTTTCAATCCCTTGCTTTGATTCAAATATATGGTTTCTGACACCAATGTCTATCCTCTCCGGGATGTATCATGGAGGAGAAACCTAGGGCTTCTGTTCTTTCACGGATAGTCATTCCGTCGTTCGTCTCATTATCCAAAGTCCATTTCTCTATCACGGCTTCTCATCATCACCTGATTGACGATGATACCTTTACCGGTATCTCTTCACCGCAACCAGCGTAGGTATCTCAAAAATATCCAGGGCGAGCAGGGACGGGATCGACACTCTTCTGACAAATCCGTCGTCTCAATCCCACTATCTTCTTTAACCGGCTTCAAAGTTACCCATGTTTGATGAGCCTTGAGGTCTTGCGCTTTTTCCGCGAAGCCACAAGAGCAAAGGTCTGTTATAACGAACTCCGCCTTCTTTTCTCATGTTCTTTCAGAAGTATCTGCCTCAGACGTCCGTCAGCGAGGCATAGAGTAGAGTAGATCTCACGCCTTGAATCCTAAACTCGAGATATGGCGTTCTTGGAGCCTGTAACACGCATTCTGGTGAACTTCAGGGAACCATCACGAACACAACGGTCCATAACGAAAAAATGTTTCTCCAAACATTTTCTACCATTATACACGCACGGTGTATTAGTATTGAAGTATAACCCCTTCCTCCCCTCCAGCTCTCATGCGGGATTACATCTAGCTCTAAGATGTTTATAGCCATTGCTTTCTCTCCAGCTTGATATTAGGCATTAGAACCGTCCTCTGCATTTCTAAACTAGAAGAAAATCACCAATTAAATCCTCAAACCCTTCCTTTCCTCTTCCCTAAACGGCCTACTATTCTGTCACAATGACCAAAACCGAATCAGTATCCCGCTTCAAACACCTCCAACGTCTCCGGGACGAATCTTCGTGGTCATGAACCACTGTCCCGTACATTTCCTCTGCTCACTACTCGCAGGTCAAAGTCGCCTGCTACGCGTACTAGTACCGGACAGGATGTTCATCCAGCGTGCGATGTGAGAGACGGTGCTTCTTTCATGGGGGAAATCCAGCTTCTACTGGGAGATAAAACAGAGAGGTGCTGGGGTGGACTAGATGTACGACCATTCTACATTGAGCATCTACTCCTAAGAAAAGACAAGAAAAAAAAAAAAGAAAAAGAAACATCTTCCAATACGGCTATTTCCCTCTTCCGTTCTAGCAGAGTAATGCTGATGGATTCCTCTCGAAGCCGACCACGATTCCGGTTTAGGGATAATACCCCCAATGCGGCCGCCTGCAAAGAGAAACGACCCCAGAGAGCTGGGATACAGATATACGGGTCCTGTTAGCTTACGAATACGGCAACGTGGTTTAAAGTACTCTATTTCTCATCAAAACTGGTCTCATTAGCGCTAGTCTAGTACCCGGGGCAGGATGATTTATGATTATCCGGTTAAAAGTGATTATATATATATTTTTGTAATTTTCAAAACAGTGTCCGAATATATATCCCTATATACAAAAGTATTATTAAAAAAAAAATACGCTATAAATATTAAACCCCCACGATCTCTAAAGACCATGGGGGTGACTAGTCTCGATCAGACTCTCCGATAATTAAGTATCTGACTTGAGAATAGAAGGAAGTTAAAAAAATGATAAAAATGATATACATTCGAAAAAAGCGGAAAGCCTTGGTGATAAACACTATCCCAGTATAAAAAAAATATTTCCAAGAAAATAGAAAATAAACATGAAAAGATGATATGACAAGAAAGAAATCAACCGTGAAAACCCGTGAAAATGAAAACAATACAACAAAAGTGCTCTTTTTTTTTTTTTTTTTTTTTATATATATATATATATATTTTAATACCACTTAATCGCTATCTTCACCGTATACTCCTCCCAAAACTTCCTCACGCCTCGCCGAACCGCCGGCTGGCGTTCTGCACCTCTTCCGCCGGAATAGCAGCGAAGCAAAGCCGCAGGTACTCAACCCTTCTCGTACTACGTCAGGGCTGAAAATATTCCCTGGGACAGCGAGCACTAGCACGCTAGGCGTAGTCAGGAACTCGAAGAGCTTCTCCATCAACCTTCCCGCGTTCGTGCGTCGTACGCGGGATGGGATCGTATGTTAACGTGTATCCACGCATCATACCGCCCGCGGGCTTCAAGAACGAATACAGATCCGTGCTCGCGGTACTCAAACACGGTATACGCGCATTCCCGCTACCGCCCTCCGCGGAGCTGTGGTTTTCATCGTCGCTGTGGCTGGAGGAGCTTATCGACGAGATCCGCTGGGGTAGGTAGTGTACTGCTCGTACTTCCCGTGCAGCTGCAGCGTCTCTGCTTCTTCGCCGTTGTGGTCTCGCGGACGATGTGGCTGGAGCTCCGGCCCGGAGCTCGCGGCACATGATCTCCATGCGTCGCGGTATTTATCCCGCAGGCACGAGAGCCAGGTGTTCCAGCCGTCGACGCCCCACTTGTTTATCAGGAGCTCGGCTACCATGCCCTGGACGAAGCCCGAGGGGCTTGCGGGACGTCCCGCTATCCGCATCAGGCGCTCGATGAAGAGCGGCGACGCGACGATCCAGCCGAGGCGGCAACCGGGCGCTACCGTTTTCGAAAAGGTATCGAGGCGGATAAACGCGGCCGTCGACGTCAAGAGTAACGTAAGAAGGTATTAAACGAAGACAAAAAGCTCTTCCCAGGAGTGGTTGGGGACGATGGAGGCGACGAAGCGGAAGCGGGGCAGTTTCGTTAGGGTACTGCAAGTACCAATACGGATCGTCCTCTATTATGATGATATCGTATTGCTGCGCGAGAGCGTATATCTCTTTTCTCCGCTTGAGGCTCTGATTTGTGCCCGTGGGATTTTGCCCCGTGGGGATGATATACATGAGGCTGGGCCGCTTGCCGTCCTTCTCCTCGTCCCAGTTCTCTAGAATGTCTCTAAGGCCGCCGGTGCCTTGAGGCCGCATACCTTCCCCGTCAACAGCGACAGGGACGATGCTTATTCCCATAGGTTGAGCACACTGCATGGCGTTCATGTACGTGAACTCCTCGACGAGAGCTTGTCACCTCTAGCCCCGTCACCGACGAGCTGTAGGGCTTTCGAGAAGCCATCCGTGTTACCAGCGGTGAGAATGATCTCGGGAGAATCGTACGGGATCTTGCCGCCATGTTGGTGGTTGAGGGCCCAATCGCGGACCCAAAAGTAGAGCGCCGCAAATCCCTGCGCGGTACCGTACTGCAACGTCGTGCTGACATCAACTTTCTTCAAAGGGTTTGGCTCCGTTGCGTATTTTGGTATCTCTACGCGTGAGGATTTGGAGCGGAGGAGAGAAAGGAGCTGCGAGTTCATAGACTCAGAGAAACGCTCTGCGGTGGCGACATTGGATTCTAACGTGTCGAAAGGGAAATATTCCGGGGATGGCATCCCTGTAAAAATTCCAATACCATGGTTAGCATACGTGTATTAAGAACTTCCTGTTCCGATCCTGATGAACGTGAAGATGCTGAAAAATTTTCCATATTTTTCCCGAGTTGTGTATCAAGTATCACATAATGAAGAAACCAATTTTTATATCCTTTGGATTTTATTCTTCATTGCTCTGCGATATCGTGCTTTATAATTATCACACAAGAGATCCAATGCCTTATCGCCACCGCGTGTTTCAGTTCGCGGATGGCAATTATGTCTGAACAGAGGGACAAAAAGGAAAAATAAATCCGGGGTAGAAACAAGATCGATCGATCATCCCATACCTCCTGCAAGATTTGTTATCCCGGGATAAGAAGGTATTTGTAGAAGTCCTTGACTCTCGACGCATTTCGAGCTGTATGAACATTACCATTAGCAAAAAAAAAAAAAAAAAAAATAGCCCTCGCCACCGTAAAAAGTAGGGAGTAATTGAACAATATATCTCTCTGAAGTTAACGTAAAAAAAAAAAAAAAAAAAAAAAAAAAAATTGAACAGGACTAGCTTACCTGCTGTGGTGGCGGTTAGGTGGTGTGAAAGATCTTTAGGCCTAGGTTTCAGAGAAGCGCTACTCGAAAGGGCAGCTTCGAAGTGTGCAATAGCTGGTGTTAGCTCCATTCCGGACGAATACGGATACGGGTATATGCGAGGAGGAGAAGGAGAGAGTAGAAGAAGAACGAAGAGAGAGAAGGAGTATGGACGGTGAATGAAAGAGGTTTCTGGATAGAGAATCGAGGGGAGGAAAGAAGGACGGATAGGCCGATTAAAATAATTTTTTTCTTTCTAGAAAATGTTTTGGCAATCACTACTCGCTCGAAGAGCAAGCATGACCCTGAGGCAAAGCAGCGCGTACTTATCGCCTCGGAAGTCGGCCAGCCAACCTCCAAAATTGAACATGTATGTATTGTTCCCCACCGTTATACGTTAGTCCTCGAAGGAGCAGGTCAACCGTTTGAACACATGCCTGGCAGTGTGGTACAGCACAAGTTAGACCAGGAGCAAAAAGTAAAAAGTAAAAAAAATAAAAAATAAATAAAAATATTAAACGCAAAAAAGAAGGCTCGAAAAAAAAAAGGGCGCTTTCGATAGAAGGCTGAAGCGGGGAGAAATAATAACACCGAAAAAGAGCCTGCATACTATACTTAAAGTAGAACCAATGAAAAAAAAGGGAAAGGAAGAAAAAAGCAAATGAAAACAAAAAGCAGAAGCAAAAAGCAAAAGCAAAAAACAGCGTGGGCTGTTTAGAAAAAAAAAAAAAAAAAAAAATAGCCCTTCTAGTCCTCCTGTTGCTGCAGCTTCAAGGATCGCACTAGACTAAATTCTCGTTGTCCGTAAATGCGTGAGTTTTTTTTTTTTTTTTTTTGGGAGCAAATCTCTTTTCTTTTTTTCTTTTTTTTGTTTCTCTCAATTCTACCAGACATCCCTCTCTACATCCCTCGTTTTCTTTTTTCTGTCCTGATCGTCAGTGTTTTCCATTAATAAACCTTCTCACATTATGTACTATTACCTGCAGGACACTTTTTAGTGCCTATTTTTTCCTCTTTTGTGTCTACACCTATGCTACGACTTTTTGCGAGATTATGAATCGCAAATCTCGATCCGTGTACTCCCCCAACTCCAAAAATACCTTTTTGTTTCTTTTGATAAAACTAAACGGCATATTAATGATATTACACTAAATTGATAAGCGGGAGGAAAACTGAAGGAAAGAGAGGAGGCGGTCACGAGGAAACTTGAAGCTCTTAAGTCTCCAAGTTTCTTCCATCCAATTAGATACATGTCCTTGTTCCGTGCTTCCACCTCCAACATTCTTCTCTCTCCTCGCTTCTCTTCTCGTGGAGATGCACATCGTATGTTGCAGATGGTCCGACATGTTTCTGCATCTCACTAGAGTCAGGAACTCCGTGGACATTCTTTTTCTGGAATAAATCGGCCGGCGTTCGTAGTGGGTTGTTCCTGGCTGTGGGAAAGGAAACCCCGAAATTTTAATTCGCTAGCTCTGTTTTATAATCAGTAACATGCCAGAAACCTATCAGAAATCACGATCGAGCGGATATGCAGATGATAGTGTAGTTTTTTTTTTTTTTTTTTTTTTTTTTAAGGGTGTAAACCAGCAGAAACAAACGCCGATACGATACCGGTATCTTGGATCGAAATAAAATGAAAATAATAAAATAAACCCACCTTCACTTTTCTCTTTTTCCTTTTTCCTTTTCCCTTCCGCTCACATTTGTTTATGTCATTGATGGTGGTTGGCAGGTATTCGTGGTATTCTTGGTTCAGGTCGGCATGCAGTCTGGCTGCAGGTCTCGCAGCTCAGGGATGCAAAGCAAAAATGCGATACTTACAGAAAAGGGAACAGACCGAAAGAAATTTTCAGGTGCGAGACGGATCTGTGACCCGAACTATACGAGACCAGCAGGCCGTTTCCTGTATGTCAAAAAAGGCACGAGAGATATGATCAGTTCAATAAACGAGTGGGACACGTTTTTGACTTCCGAGGAAGAATTTTTTTTTTTTTTTAATCCGCATGCAGTGAAAAACGAAAAGAACAGCAAGGAATCTCACAGGCCGAGCTAGACGTCTGCAAAATCTAAGACCTGCAGTTCCCACGACTCCCCTCCCTTCTCTCTTCAAATTTTTTTTAATAAAAAATTTTCATTATCATTTTTTTTAATGACGTCGGGCGCCATGCGGTTCCTAATCGCAGCGAATTATGTATTATTTTACCCGAAGCACTGAAAAGGAAAAGTAAAATCAGTGAAACCCGGGTATCCTTGACTTCAGCTATATTTCGCGATTGGGCCTTTTGGCGAGGGCTTACTGGCTTTGACTTTTTTCGATTTTTTTGAATTCCCCAGTGTTGGGGAACGCTGAGATGGCTTTTTTGAGAGGCTTGGATAGCAATCACACCTGGAAGAGCGAAAAAGTGGCACCACTGATTTGAGCTCTGTACAGGTAGAAATCGATATAGTCGGTCGGGATTGTGGAGTATAGGATTGGTTTGGCATTTTCGGCGTAATTAGGGAGAGAACGAGAAAAAGAAAAAAAAAATTATGGAAAACATATTAGAATTTAGACTGCATTTTTTGCTTCGGTGCTGAACTTCCCTTCTTGTCTCTCTTAATCCTTCCTCGCTCCGTGCTGTGTACCATAACATCTCGTGATCCGAGCCTTCGGAATTCGAAAGGATTTTCGCACGACCGTGTGTCCCTTCTGCGAGATTCGAATGAGCTCGCGTGCGTATCGTTGCGTCCTATCGCCATACGCTCAGTTGAATCGATACGATCGAATGTTGTTGCAACGTGGTGCATGCATGTAATCGAGAAGCTAAAAACAAAAACTTCCTTCCTTCCCTTCCCTCCTTTCTTAATTATCCTTTCGAGATGAGTGGGACGGCTATCGGAAAAGTGGGTCCACCCTATCGTGAGCAGAGTTCGTGGGGATTTCACCTGAGACAATTATCGATATCTAGTGAAAATGAAGTAAAGAAAAGAAATTTAGTAATATATAATAATAATAATAATAATAATACCGATATTTTCAAATAAACAGTTAATCAAATTAGTGGGAGATAAATTCAAAGTGAGCTGAGATTACTGAGTTGCAAATCTCTCAATCTCATCGGTGACTAATAGGAAGTTGTCAATAGCCGTTCGCTTCAGATGAAAGCCGTTCAAATTTGAAGCTCCTCCAATCGAAGTTCTCCGTTCGCTATAAACCACGCGACGGTCGGGTGTGTAACGATGGACCGGCAAGAGCGGCGAGGCAATTAAAAGCGATTTCGTTAAGCACTCCCGACGCCTCAGCGTCCTAGCATTGGTCGCCAGTCGCGTCAGCCGTACTTTTTGCATGATATATAATCACCTCGTATTTTAATCTCTCTGAATCTTCGTCAAGAGTTCATCCGATCTCCCCACAAAAGAGTAATTCCCACTTAGGCCATTGACGGGAATCTAATCTACTATCATTGTCCGCTTTCAGCTTGGTAAGTCCCTTTGGTGGCGTTCAATGAAAACACACGCAGCAAAAAAAAAAAAAAAAAAAAAAAAAAACATGGGTGAAAGTGTAAAACTCCAAGACGAGCACACGAATTGCCTGTGAGAAAGATTACCTCGACTCCACAGTAAAATCATGTAAATCTCGTTTTGTTCACAGGGCTTCTTTTTAGTGCCAGGTATTTGCTGTAAGCGCTATTGGATCGGCTGATTTTTTTTTCGTCTCGATTTATATCGGCTCCGCTCATGATTCGCCGTAATTGGCAGATATCAGATTGCTTTTTACGGTACCGTGTGCCCGTTGCAAATGCCGTCCCCCCAACTTCGTGTGTGGTCCATCGCTTTGCCTGCAGCAAATAGGAGCAACATAGTCGTAAGAACTTCAGACGGGCAGAATTTCGGATCTTCATTACCAGCGCGAAATCTTTGAATGCGTAAATCAGCCACCAAAAGCCCCTTCATCAAGGCAGCAATGGGACACGTCGTTTGAACAGGCCTTGGGGTATACTGCATGATATATGGCTGATTGACAATTAACGACTAACAAGAAAGAAATGGAAGGAAACGAGGAGACGATTTCATACGCAAAAATGGCAATTGTTAGCAACACACCATGTCCTCCCGGAGCAATTGTCATTGGTTCCTGCCTGCTGCATATGAATATTTGAGCTGTAAAATCAATGTTAAAGCTTGCTGTAAGCAAAATAGCCAGGGGTCGTCTTCGTCGGAAGGTCCAAGGGATTGGGTAGAGTTGTACATCCCCCTTGTACAAATACAAATCCTTGTCTGCCGTTGCTGAATTCCCTTTGCTAGCGGGAAAGTTTAATCGTTCCAAGGGTACGGCGACCTTCAGTTGGAGAAATGGAGGATCAAAAACAGTCCCCTACAAATCCTGCGAAGGAGTTGTCTGTACAACTTTCCTGGCACAAATAGTGTTTTACCTATTCGCAATGCATAGCTTGCCGTTGATTCCGTAGTCCTAAAGGTTTTTGTGTCCCGTGAGCGTTCTATTAGCAATATGAGTGGCGATTGTATAATTGCTTGAAAAAAAAAACTCCTCATAGATAGCAGGATAGTTTAGCGTCTCTTCCAGGGGCGAGGCAAACCTCTGTCTTGGAAAGAATGGTCCTCCTCCTTGGTGTTTCCTTTTATCAGTAACGAGCAGTTCGACTATTTCGTACCTAGGATAGATCTGCGAGAGCTCAAAAAGTGAAAGATGAAGCTACTATCGAGGCCGTTCAAGATCTTTCCTGATCTTCACCGGTTTAACAACGAGAAATGGATGAAAACTTAGGAGAAGCAGGAGAAGCTCTCTCTCTCTCTCTCTTTTTTTTTTTTTTTTTTTTCTCTCCTCTTTCTTTCTTTTTCAATTAGCAAAAAAGCCTACCATTCCAAGTTTAGAAGATCTCCGTTGCTTTTATCAGTAGCAATCATGGACGAGGAGGACAAATAGAAAAGAAATCTGACCTCGAGTGGGAATCGACTCATGCTACAATCTCCACCCCGACTTTCCTCCTCGAACCGCAGGACCCAAGGAGCAAATATACTTTACCCATTGCAAACCAAGTGACGATCCCGAAAAAATAAGTATGAAGAGGAAAGTTAGACGGGGACATTCTTTAAAGGAGAAAGGTAACCCGGAGACAGGTTTTTTTTTTTTTTTTTTCGTGATTGTAAGGATAGGATGAACGAGGTTGAGAGCTGTAGCAAGTAGAAGATGGGATGAAGAGTTTTAGTAGGGAGCTTTACTTAAGTATTTTTAAATAATAAGAAATATTTTTTTATTGTAAAGGACGTTGACGATAAACAACATATTCTGTCTGTATATGGTGGTAGCTCCCCTAATCCCTCTATAACGAAAAAAAAAAAAAAAAAAAAAAAACTTGATACACGAGCTACAGTTTCATAAGTCTCAAGGGCTTGTTTATTTATGCCATAGATAAATCACGTAGAGGGTTTCCGAAAGAGCCTTCGTATTCAATGCAGAACATGAGCGTCGTAAGTCTCATTGCTTTCTACCAACCTTTGATAAGCATTATCGGGAGAAGACATATAGTCACCAAATGAAATACCACGATCTTTCGGGAGAGATGTTGTTCTTAAGATTTTAGACATTAGTTTATTTCCTAAGCTAAAAAAAGAGGTATATGTAAATAATCCATCTGAAAGAATACCGAAAAGCTAGAGTATATATATTGCACATATATCTTACTTTAACTGAATACGAAATACATTGTACATGGATCCGAAGGGGACGTAACAGCCGTAAGGAACATATATATCATATATCATAGATAAATAAAGGGAAGCTCTAACGATATCATTTAAACAAACAAGAAGAACGCAGAATCGAATGCAGAGAAGATGAACGGCAATTGCAGAAAGACAATAAAAGGACATTTGTGATATCAGGCAGAAAGACATGCAAGCGAAAACAAAGAGCAAGTAACAGAAAGTAATGCATGGAGATATAAGTATGTATAAAGGATGAGAGAAAAAAAGGTTTCCTTCCAGTGTTCTTTCTACAAAAAGGTTTATGCGGTCGATTGCAAGCCCAGAAAAAGAAAAAAAAAAAAGAAGAAGCTTCCAGTGAAAAGGTGTCCAAAATGCGAGATAGAGGAATGACAAAGGAAAAGTCGACAAAGGAAATATGCTTAAAGCGAATGTATATCAGTTGGCGATATGATTGTGAAACGATCGGTGGTTATTAGGAGCGTAGCGCGTAAGAATGACGATCTCGATGGGAAGCAAAATCGCTAAAAAAAAAAAAAAAAAAAAAAAAGAAACGCCTGCAACCGAACACAATAAGAGTGGTATTATGAACAAGAACCAAAGGAAGAGACGAGAGGAATATGCGAAATGCGGAGAGAGATAGTTTATGAGTGGACAAGGCGCCACCGTCGACGATAACTTGGGTACCGCTAACGTAGCGGCTCATGCTGCTCGCCAAAAATACAGCGGGACCAACGAGATCCTCAGGCGTACCCATCCTTCCGAGCGGAACACGGTCGATGGCGTCGCGTTCGGCACGGGGGTCGCTGATATCCATGGGCCCGGTAGGATGGTGTTGCAGCGAACACCGTACTTGCCGAGCGAGGCGGCACACTGTTGCATGAGAGACACAACAGCAGCACGGGTCGGCGCGAGCTGGGAAAGCTGCTGAAGGCCAGAAAGCGAAGAAGCAGATGCGATGCAGACGATGCTGTGGTCCGGCTTCGGTTCGTTGCGCGGGTGGCGGCAGCCTGCGTGGACATCTGGCGCGCAACAGCCTGGCAAAGGAGGAAGGTTCCGTTGTCGTTGGAGCGCTGGAAGGATTCAGGGGTGGCATTCAGAAATCCTGGTCGATAGCCATCTCGATATTCCAACCATAATGTCGATCTTGCCGTAGACATCGAGGCACCGCTTGACGATGAGGTCGCTGGTCTTCGGGTCGGCAAGGTCGCCGCTGATAACGTTGCAGCCCTGGCCAGACTGGCGGATCTCAACGCAGAGGCTGACGATCTCATCGTTGGCTGGATCGGCGGACCACCGTTGTATTGCAGCATGAGGTGCGCGCCTTCGAGCGCAAAGCACGCGCAGGGTCTGTCCGATTTCGCTGTTGGCTCCGGTGATCAGACAGACCTTGTTTTCGAGCAAGCGGCGCGGGTTCGGCGCAAGCTCCGGCTCGGGGGAATCCCGAACGCTACCATGGGGGCTGCTGTGGTAGCTGCTACCACGGCCCCTGTCGGCATCAACAATAACAACGTCCCGAGTCATGGAGACATGGTCCCTGCTTCGGGGACTGTCGGGAATGTAAAGGGGTTCCATCGGATTGTAACCGTTGTTCGAGGGCAGGAGCGGATTCGGCTGGTCAGGGGTGATAGAGTGAAAAGAGGTAACCTTTCTCCGCTTCTTCAAGTCAGGACCAGGCCCAGGGAACGTCAGGACAATCTGGTTTGACTCTTTCGTCTGATGGTACTCTTTTTCTCCACTGCGGTGGTACTCCTTCTCGGTGTTGCGTCGGGCCAGCTCCTTCTGGTAGACAACCTCCCTTTCGGATGCGCGACGTTCACGAGAGTGGGAATCCGGGCGCTCGCGTCGGTTGGTGTTGACGTGAATGGTCATTGGAACGAGGGCTGCAGACTCGCTACGGTGCGAGCGGCTCCAGCGGTCTAGGAAGGAGGAGCGGAGCTGTTGGTAGGAGAATCGTCCGGATTTCCACCTTTAAAAAAGAACATTAAGTTAGTAAATTGCTCGTATAACACTGCTAATAGGTAGTAAAAACATGTGGGTGATACGTACATTTCAGTCTTGCTAATCTCTCGGAGCCATTCACTGGGGCCAGTGCTCCTCTGAGATGTGTCCATGGTCTTGATGAAAAGAGACCACTTCGCGGTATCGGTTGCGTGAGGGTAAGCATTGCTCACGAGCTTTTCGAACTTGGCAACATGCCTACGTCCGTCGGTCTTACCGTGAACTTCAGGTGCGATAGTTCCAGAAGAGGATCCATTCTTGATTCTTCGTTGGAGATATTGATGCTTGTTTGTTTATGATTCTGGTGCAGCCGGATCACTTGATGTTGCTGCTGCTGCTGCTGTCGGCTCGTCGGGCTTAGCTGCAGGCTGGGCCTCCTCGGTCGGCGGTGTGCTGTCGTCGGCCCCTGGTGCCTCGTCTGCGGGTGGATGGAAGTATTTTCGGTTACGGGTTCAGAAGCTTCCTCTGTGGCAGCAGGAGCTTCCGGTTCTTCTTGAGATGGGTTTGGCGCGTCTGGCTTCTCGGCCGGCTCGGGTGCCTTCTCTGCTACCTCTTCTTCTTTCGGTTCGGCAAAGATGGGTGGGGTTTGTGTTCCTTCCGGGACTACCTCCGGTCCGTCGACAAGAAATTGGCTAACGTCAAAGGAATCCCAATCGGGAATAGCTTGAAGATCGCTTCGAACAGATACTAAGCGTGCTGCTTGGTAGTCTGGCTTGTGGTAAACGTTTATCGGTCTGTAAAGGTTTCCCTTTTCTACCTTGGAGTTGTTGGAGTCTTTGGGGGAGTGACTGGAATTGAGACGGGAGCTTCTTCTGATATAAGAAATTGATCAAAGGAAGTAACAGGTTCCCACTCTGTGGGCTTGGAGGTTTCTTCCGCCGGAGCGGTTTCCTCTGGATTATTATAGGTGAATGAAGTGTTGATCGTATACGCAGGCCTGAAGTTAACTCTTTTGAGGAGCGCTGATGAATCGTTCAGGTTCTGAGGCTTCTTGGAGGAAGAGGAAAAGTTTATATTCTTGAAGGACAGAATTTTGACGGTATTTGATTTGCTATATGCAACAAAAAGGAGTTTGATATTTATAAGGTGGCCAATGCAGAAACAACTAGCCTAGGAGTTCGCAGCCCTAAGGAGTCAGCATGCAGGAATTTCTGGAAAGGCTGTGAAGCTTTGCCTTAAAAGGATAGGATCCAATAGGTGTAAAAATATAGGATGCTTCTCAAACTTACTTGTGTTCCTGCGAGCGTTTAAGCAAAGATGGTGTGACGAACAGCTTTCAACTGTTGTATCCGAACGACAAAAATATCTTACAAAAGACAACGAGGAAAAAAGGGAGCAATTGGGATATTCGAATATAAATATATTCCTTTAGGCAAAGAAAGATATTCCTTTTTATCCTTTAAGGGTTTAAAGTTTTTCTGTCCTTTTAGAGACAAAAGATATGCGAACGGGTGATCCTTTTGTATATAGATTTTCGATACTTCGATTTTCCCCAGAAGCAACTAATAAAAATTGCTTAAAAATATACTTCCTTTATCTATCTGCTTCTTCGACTTTCCCCCTGTGAAAATTTTCCAATTGACAACGTTGCATGTCGTAAGGACCTCTCGCTGGCACGCACTAGTAAGAAAATTTTACCAGGGCCGGTCCTTACATTGAACTGTAGGCCGTAGGCTGTAGGGGAACATACAGTATGTATGCCCCCCAACAACATGTTACTCAAGATATCTTGATTTTCCTGCAGCAAAAATTTTTTCTTTCTTCCTTTCCCCCCCTTAATGCCATCTCACTTCCGTAGGAAAGCGGCGGGATGATCTCAGTCAGGTAACCTTAAGCTAGCCCAACAAAAAAATTTTATAAGGATAAAAAAAAGTAAGTGAAGAAAAAGGCATGACCAGATGCCAATCGGGATTTGCTATGCGTTTGCTGATTCGTGCTTGGTGGAGGGGGAGGTGGTGGTTTGATGCATGGTATCGTCCTTGCCACTACCTTACCGAGATTTCTCGTCGCTCAGTTTTTTTTTTTTTCTCCTCCTTGTTGTGTGGCCGCTTCCTATTTGATACACGTCGTCCAGTGATAGTTCCGCGTTAAGACAAATTGAGCGAATAACCGGTCTCTCACCGCCAAAAACTGAATATAATTCCTCCCCTCGGGTTAAGGAAGAAAAAGAAACGAAAGAAGAAAAAAACGTGTGAACCGCGTACTCGTACTTCATCATCAGTACATTTTTGGCTGATGAGCTGTGTACTCTGTGACTCTTTTAGGCGCAGAGAGCATGGCTTGTTCCAAGTTTCGGTCGTTCATTCCCAGGAAAATCCTCTCTCGATTTCTCAGAGAAAGAAAAAAAGAATTCCCGCTTGACAGATAGATATCAAACGGGTGGTATGTCATACCCTCGGTCTGGACGTGTTTGACACCATGGCATCCGCCATTGTTAATATTTCAAACAGCCCTCTTCTCTGG
Organism: Pezizomycotina sp. ARF18; assembly: GCA_002224055.1. Taxonomy (NCBI): domain Eukaryota; kingdom Fungi; phylum Ascomycota; species Pezizomycotina sp. ARF18. Next base: position 51,605 of record AZLU01000228.1, read on the forward strand.
TCTATACTTTGAAATTGGACGGTAAATTGTAGGGCGATTTCTCTAATTGGATATACTCGTAGCCCAGCTCTGCTTTTCTTTTTCTTCTCTTTTTTTCTTTCTTTCTATTACTTTTTTTATTATTAATAATCTCGTACTATTATTACGCTCTAGAGAAGGTACTGCGGACAATCCTCAGTTGCCAACGCATCAATCTCTAATAAGCGGAGGTTCTTTTTTTCTTTTTTTTTTTCCTTATTCGGGTCTTCGCACTTACCTATATTTCTCCCCCTCTTTTAATGAACTGAACTGGGAATGCAGATGCCTCTCCTGTGCCGTGCGTCGTCTTATTAGACTTTTTCCTCAGCGACTGCCTCATTGCTTGGAGTTCCAGCCCAAACCGGCCGACACTCAAGGATCTATTCCAATTGATGAATAATGGAATTGTCTTGTTGCCAGTAATCTCGTCAAAAAAATGTAAGGTCCCAACGAAACAATGCCAATGAGACCAAAAGAAACCAAAAAGGCTGCAGCAATTTGCATACAGTAACTGCAACAGCTCGGGGGGGGGGGGGGGCTGTATGCTTATGCCTACTAGGGGGTAGTGCTTGGGTAGTGCTTGGTAGAGGGGGAAAGAGGAGAGAGGTTGATGACGTGGAGCTTGGGAGTGGAGCAAAAAAAAAAAAGTTGCAGGAAAAATAGAAAGTGGAAATGAAATTCGTCGGGTCGGTTTAGATAAGAGTTAAAAAAAGCCACCCAAAAAGGAAAAATGTAGGGTAATTTGTGGGGACGAATTTTTGAATTTTTTTGATTGGTTAAATTTCGGTTCTCCTCGGGCCGGGCCTTAAATGTTAGTGGGTGTTCCCCCTCCCGCAGTTCTGGAAACAACGGGAAAAAAACCGGGCACACCACCACCACCATCAGCATCAGCATTCCCAGGAGATCACGACACCTACCGAAGAGGACAGCAAACACATGTATGTCCTGTACGCACCCTCCTCTGCATCTCGTTTCTCCACGATCTAATGCCGACAAGGAGGGTGAGAAGAAACGATGTTTGGTCGCCTTGCCTTCCTCCTGGCTATTGCTGCCGTCCTTTGCATGCGTCAGGCTTTTCAGGCAAAAATATGTATCATGTATCATGTATCCTCCCAGAAAAACCTGTTATCGAAATCAGGATTTTTTCCCGAGCTCTGCTTCAGATCGAACCGAATTGAGCGCAGATGTCAAAACGTGCTCCGTGACAAGGACAGCCTGGCTTTTCATTCAGCTCCTTCGGAACATTTTATTTTTATCTTTTAAAACCATTCACCCATTTTATCCGTTTCGTGGTGTTGCGATAGGCATGCACGTGCTCGGAGTCGGGGAAGTCTAGACCGCCAACTGTCGATGCCGTGGAAGAAACGTGACGAGGGTTCGCGATATGAATAGAAACACGACAGCTGGTTGTTATTCATGCCTTGTTTTTTTTTTCTGGTCCCCTTCGGACTACCGAGATTCGTAACCAAAGCGTGCCCGAGGTTACGGGCCGTGTTTGCCGTTTCACGGCACCAATTCATGCAGGAGTCCGGAATCAGCTAGGCTATTTCTGTAAACCTCAGGCTTGTCGCTTGCTCGTAGTTGCTTTTCGTGAGTAGAAGTGATGCCACTGGTAAAGATTGCTGAGCTCGAGGGATCTTCGCTGTTGTAGCACTCGACATGTGAGAGTAGGCCTTTGTTGTTAGAAGGGGATTTGTAGAGAGATCTGAAGAGATAAGGGAAAGATAAAGAACGAACAAGTCAGCAATCAAGGAATGTAAGGCCTGAGGGAATTTGTGATGCTGTGTATGCATTTCTTTCAGCTTCATTAACCTTTTAGACATCAAAGGGATATCTTGACTGGGTCCTCTGCATCCGAAGAGGCATTTATCGACGGTTGATAAGGCAGAGTATGCCTTGCGAGCTGAGGTTCTAGAAGGCCAACGCAGACTGAAGCCGGGAGTGATTTTGGAGATGATGGAAAATCTTGCTTGAATGGTTGTTAGAATATTCAATGATATATGAACAGACGAAGTAGTTAGTAAGTGAAAGTGGGAAATGGTTTAAAGCTAGGTAGGTAGGTAGGTAGGTAGGTAGCGGTGATGGAGAAAGGAATCCACTTTAATAAAATTCCCAAAGCAGTAGTGCTTGTCGTCAGGAAAATAATAATAATTATTGTAGTCGTCCAAAACGAAATATAAAACAATAACGATAAAATGAACACAGGCATGAGAAAAGGAAAACCAACAGTGAGCCAACCCGGCGCGCTCCTTTCGCATCACGGCTTTCTCAGACTCCTCAGTACCTAATGAGCTCCAAGCTTGCATTCCAGCTTCTCCTTACCTTCAAGGACTTTCGAACAGTCTGCTAGGCATTAAATACGTAGCTGATTTGGTTCTGTTTTGATGTACATAGCTACCTAAAACAGCGAGGCGGTCCGGTATAGTTATTCCTTTTTTAACACTCCCGCATGCTGCCCTTAACATTCGCCTCGTTGGCCCGTGATTTGACAGAGTCGAAGATCGATATTTTTGTTGTAAGCGGGCCTCTTTCGCAGAATAAGGCAAGCCGGAGCTATGAGGAATATAATTGCCTCTTGTAGCGTCCCACGAGCTGACGAAATTTATCTTCCTAACTTTAGATATGGTTTCCCGCCACTAAGCTACGGACAAAGTCTGATGTGAACCCTCGGCTCTGTTGCATGATGGATCGTGGCCTGTACCGCCGAAACCTATGAAAAAGCCTTGAGGCACATCTTTTTGGCACGAAGGTGGAGCTTAAAAAGTCAATTTCGTATGTTCACAAGATCAACAAATTCTACTTTTAACCTAAGATATGGGTCGTATGAATAGTGTGCCCGAGTAGCTTCGAACCCAATATACATTGCCGCTGCGGACGCGCCGTGGACGAGATAGCGGCAACTTTCGTCTCGTCCGCGAACATACGGACGACCTTGCCCCTAAAGCGGAATTCGGTAAACAATATCTCAAAGCTCATCTGAAGATATTACGAGAAAATTCCTGGCTCACTCTGATTGTACGTGCAATAGCATTCAATTGCCGAGGTAGCTGGTCAGGAGAGTGCAAAGTTTACGCTTGACTATATAAATTTCCAAAATTCCAGCTACGGTCCGGGATGCTTCTAACTGGGCATCGGCAGAACTTTATCTTAAAAAGAGAGATAACCGATACTGAACACAGACCAATGCCTCGCCCGAAACGCTCACTGAAGGTAAGCTGCCGGCCAGGCATATCTTCGGAACAAAATAATGTCAATATCAACTTTACTAACACTTGACCTTGGTGCTCTTCATTCAGCCCGCTGCATGCTTTAAATAGGACAATACTTCCAATTGGACAACGAAAAAATATCGTTTGAAGCATGCACATGCGATTTTGTTGTCGTAAGTTAATATAATTATAAGGCATTAATGCACTAACTCTCTCAAGAAAGGTTTATGAAGCCCACCGAAGGACCGTAGAGATAAATGAAACATCTCTAGACAACCTCGGCCCTTAGTTGAGCCAGCAAAACCAGTCCTAACAACTGCTATCACATAATAGCACGGTAAGTCGTCTGATCGTCTGCGACAAAATGGGCTGTTATCGTTTCAACTTCTATCTTGGAGGAAAACAATCTTCCTCGATTCTAGGAAGCGTGCGTATCTCAGCTTTTAGGGATGTCACTTTATTCAACCTAATATCCACATATCGAATGAAGCTAGAGCGGGGCTAATCCCCATAAATACTTCTCATGTCTGTCCTGCTACACATAGCAAATTGCATATCTCTTCCCTAAATAGTATACTCGTGGGCAAGTATATTCGAAGTCTTTGCATGATAGTAATGTTGGCGTATCACCCTGACAACCGCCATGTGCATATGACGGCGATATCTCCGCGTCTAGCCAAAACCTTTGGTTTTGAGCCCTCAACAAAACTTCGCTGTCCTTCCTACAATTGTGCCTATTAATGCAAATACAACAGTCACAGCTAGTTATATATCTCTATATTCAAGGGCAGACGAGCCTATATCTTATATAATTATGTTTTTTATTCTCCCTTCTCAGTAAAAATCCCTTCGCTGACGTATGATTTGGAAAGGTTTGAACCAACAAGTAGCGACTGCGTTCAAGGTTATTCATCTTGCCATTTTTTCCCTTCAACATGCTAATAGAGAAAACATATCCTCTTAGTAGACTTTCTTGAGAGCACAATCACTTGGAGGGAAGGAATGTAAATCGCAAGTATCCACAAATGGTAAGTGGCTATGGTTTTTGCCATCCCGTGCTACACCGAGAGCAATGCACTCACGCACCCCAACAACAGTATCAAGTTATCAGCAGTCGGATATATATAGGTTCAAACCCTGTACTATTTTCTTACCTAGCGTCCAGACAGCTAATTATAATCTCCATTGCTTCCAAACGCCTTTTTTTTGTACTGCAAACTTACTGTAACATCTATTGCACTAAAGCCTATAAAAATTACACTTATTACTAGTCCGAAGATAACTATGAAGCGGGTCTATCAAACCTTCAAGAGGGGTCTCCGCTATCTAGTCCCTGCGTATACAAGCAAAATACAAGGCAAGTGGTGCCATGGCGCGCTAAGCTATCACAGTTTATAGCTGCGGACGAGGCTGGTTGGCTCGGACCAATAGCAGTAGCAGAAAACATTGGACCAATTATATTGTATACGCATCCCGGAAAAGAAAAAATCAAACTCCGATCCTTTCGAGTTTAAGGAAAGCAAAAGGAACGCCGTACGTACATCGTATTCATCAACTATGAAAGAAGCCCACGACCTCTAGATGTTGCGCAGATCTTCAGTTGCGTAGTGTTGTAATTCGTCAATGAAAAACTATAAAAGTAGTACAAGCGGTGAAGCTACGTGTGCTTTATATAGAGGATCAAAGCGTATTTATAGTCATCTTCAGAGTGCAACTCGATCGCAGCAAGAGAGACTGAGGAATGCGAGAGGGACGATTGCATTCCACAGCCTTGAGCCCTCTACGACATAATCGCGCATTACCCCTAGCCCAGGAAATACACGATAGCCCGTATGACGGTGCAATATTCCAGATTACCGGAGGCGGTGATACAATCAACCCGAAGAAGAAACGGAGACGGGTACGACACTTGTTGAGCTGTCATAAGTAGAATTTTTTGAGCGAAAAAAAAAAAAAAAAAAAAAAAAAAAAAAAGACTGTAATAGCCACGATATTCAGTTTGATATTACTTTAAGAAAATGAACAACCAATGGCTACACTTTAACTTAGCTATCGTAGATGTACCGCCGGTTATTTAGATTGGGTATCGTCGATATATATATGAACCTCGCGGCTTCCTTGCCAGTAGAACACTGGTGCGGGCGCTGGCAAGGCTGAGAAATCATAAATACAAATCGAATACAAATATCAAACATGCACTGCAAAATCTTGACATTAATATATCATTAGTCTCATCGAGCACTGCCCCAATATAGCCATATGGTTAAGCTGGCTCAGGGTTTTGTCTCGTCTCATGGGTAGTATTTCTGCCTTGTAGGAAAGACCACCGAGCCGTGGAAGCGCCATGAATATTTGTGATTTGAAATAATTTAAAGACCTAAAGATCTTCGGGGGAAATGAATCTGGAGCATCAGTTGCCTTTTCCTCACTTATCAACACGTCGTGTGTTCATAGAGGCGAACATATCGAACAGTTCGGCAGGAAAGACAAAATTACCCATCCTCAGAGAGGCCATATCCTTTAGGATTATAATACAGCAAGCAGAGTCTGTAGACCGCGTGTTACTGGTCGGAGGTGCCTATGTGGGGACCCTCTTTACTAGAGACGTTGATAGAGTAGCCTGATAAGCTCATTCGATATATTTACATGCACACACCACTCGAGAACCGATAACGATGATTGGCCACGGACAAGGTCAGTTGACTGAGCATTGAGATTTACTGCTCCAGTATCCACCCTCTTGAAAGAAAGATCGGACCATCTTTGATGTGCCTATGATATACAGCCTGGACAGCGTAAGCGCCGGGCGGTGGGGACGATTCTTGAGGAATAACAGGGCAATAAACATTTTACAACAATCCAAGAGAAAAAAAAAAAACATAGGGTTTATTCCACAGAAATATATTTCCAAACGTACGGTGGTCATGTTGGGATAAGAAGATGAAGGTGATAAAAAAAAATATTGCAACCACAATCTTGTAATAGGTAGGCATTATTAAACTCCTATTGATCATAATCCACGGTGCGCTCTCCGGAAGCAGAATTATCACGGCTATGTGAATGTTAAAAGATCTATAGGCAATTATTGCACCTTCGTTATCTAATTTCATGATTATATATAATATTTTGTTCAAGACGCCTCCTTTGCAAGCCTTCAGCGTATCAATATTACCAGTGGCAAACAACAACGCTTCCTTGTGATTTTAGCCTGTTAACACCACAGAGTGTTCCGCTCGGTTAGTGGAACGGATCGATGATTCCACAAGTAAGCACGTGTTAGGAAGGAAACCTTATAGCTTAGCGCTTACCAACACGACACCGTCACGACGGTCCGGAAGATACCTCCGAATGAGACTGATCAAAGGTAATCTTACCATCACGTTTTTTAAATTAAAAAGAACCCCACATTTAAAATTGTTACTACGAGAGACAGAAAACCGTTTCCTTTACCAGGAAATTGGGAAATTTGGGGGGGGGGGCCGTTTTTCGGTGCTTGGGAACCATGGAACCTACCGCCGAAGCGTCATTGGCTTGAAGTTGCTCCGCTAAACGAGAAAAACACGGCTTAGCTCCTTATTCCTTGGAGCCGAGCCTTCTAACCGAATTCTGAACAACAAAGCTTCACGTCGTGTCGTCTCCTGCAGGTTCCAACTTCCAACCCTCATCATCCCTTCGGGCTTATCGAATTGTGAGCCGGATCAAGCGTATAAATTTTGCTGGGTCTGTACTATATAGCCAGTTTTTGCCGTATTCGAACAATAAACCTCTCTAGTGCCTGCAAGAACTGTCAGAGAACTCAGAGGATGCCCCCAAATCTGTCCCAAACTGTCCCACTGTCATCCCCTTTTGAATCTGCAGATCCTGATCTGTGTTTTGTGTTTCTCATTCGCGAATGAAGGGTTACTCCCGGACGCCATCTCGGCACCTGACCTTGAATTTTGTTGTAAAATTTACCTAAAAAGGTGTGATTGATATACACTTTCGCTTTCACTTTTTTCCAACATCCTCGGAGGTTTTTATCTCACCTTACTTCCTGAAGAAATTGGGCAAAAGATGTATATTGGCCCATTGGCACTTTCCCCCGCAAAGGGCTCCAGATGGAGAGGAAGACAAACTAACCGCCTCACCCCTTTAGTTCCCTTCGCTGTATGTACAGCTGCGCTGGCTCATTGGCAAACAGCAAGGCTTATCTCCGGCGAAGAAGGAAAAGGGAAAAGGACAGCGGAGGGGAAAAGGGGTTTATTCAATTGAATGCAATGAGTGGTCGATTTTGGCGAGAGCTTTCTTTTTGCTACCTGTTTTCTGGTTTTTGAGATTTCGCGAAGATGGTGTGATGACGTTCGCCGACGATATTCTGCACCTGTGAATTGTCCAATTGTAAACTGCAATCCTTCGTAATTTTTGCTGCAATCCTCCTCTCCACCGAGTCTCATCTCACGGTTCTTCACCCTTTCCTTCCTATTTCTGATCTCTTCTCTCGTTTCTTTCGTTTTTTCCCTTGTATCCTTCTCCTTTATTTTGATTTTTTGTTTTGTGGTATTTATTCTTTCTTCTGGGGGATCCGTTTTCTACCTATTATTACTTCAATCCCCACGCTAAGCTCGAGGAAGTATCTGGTAGCTCATCTCTTAAGCAGTCTTGACTCTTAACCGGGATCCGTTGCGGGCTTACGCTTACCTATACCAGTACTAGTATAGTAAGAAGCAGTTATAGATCCTTTTTAAACGTCGAATCCCACCTCATACGCGCTTAAAGTTATTTAAGACACGTCGATCCCCCCTGCTCAGCCGCTGCCACCATGAGTCTACCGTTATCTCCCAAGAAGGAACGCAAGGGCAACGACGTTCAGGTTCTCCAGCAGCAGTCATGAGGAGCCTACGCAAGACCTCAATCCACAGCTCCGCCGAGGTTAAGCCTCGCACGCCTCGCAGGCGGCGGTCGCCATGCCTCCGGAGCGGGAGTTCAAGCTCTTCTCCCCGCCGCTTGTCAATTCATCTTCCCCTTGGGCCACGAGCCGCGAGAGCTGCAGGCCTGTACGACCTCGAGTCGACGGGGCAGTAACCACCCGCACCGCGCTGCGGACATGGGTTTCAAGGAACGAAGCCAGACCCATCAGCATGCCTTCTTCGGCGGTAGCAGCATAAACAGCTACGGCTACTCCCCCGGAGTTGGAGTACTACCTCGAATCCATCAACAGATCGCCGGAAAATCCTCCCCGACTACCGCTACCCACTCTCCTCCTTCAAACGGAGCAGGTGCACTAGCGAAAAAGAACAAGCCTTTCATAGTATCCGTCACAGGAACCCCCGACGAGGTCCGCAAGTGCGTCTTCGGCGTCTCTTCGTTCGCACACTTCAACTTCCTCGACGTGCGCGTGGAGATAAACCTCTCGTGCCCGAATATACCCGACAAGCCGCCGCCGTGCTACTCCGCCGACTCCCTAAAGGAGTATCTCCAAGCCCGAAGAGCCTGATAGAGACGTACAACTGCCCCTTCCCTACCGTTCCGATAGGCATCAAGGTGCCGCCGTACACCTACAGTGCACAATTCGTCGAGCTGGTCAGCGCGCTGGAAGCGTATCCCGGAATAATAGGATTCATAACCAGCACGAATACTCTGGGCAACAGCCTGATGCTCAGCGCGGTCATACCTGAAGACGAGAACGGCAAGAAGAAGGAAGGGAGAGAGTTCAAGTCGATCATCGCATCGTCAACCGGAACGGGTTTGGGAGGACTGGCGGGGAGAGTATACACCCATTGAGCCTCGGCAACGTTTACCACGCTGCGAAGGTTGCTCGACGCCAGTAAGCACGATGCGCTGCGGAAGATCGTCATCATCGGTGTCGGGGGGGTGAGCGACAACGCCGGATTTGAGAGATGAAGAGGCTGGCGCTGCGGTCGTCGGCCTCGCGACTGCTTACGGCAGAGAAGGAACGGACGTCTTCAGCAAGATTCTCGATGCTAGAGGTTCATGCATCAAGCAGGAACGAAGGCCCTTTTATAGTTATTTTTCTTTCCTTCCCTTCCCCCTTTTCTCTTTTATATCTTCTTTAGGAGGAATTTTACACTTTCATGGAGTTATGTCGTTTCATGGATCCGGATAACTGATAACCGGAAAAAAAGATTGGGTTGTTAAAAAATTGGGCCTCCTTTTTTTTTTTTTTTTTTTTTTTTTTTTTTTTTTTTTGGCAGCGGTTGGCAATAATTTGCTTCTCTTCATTTTCTTTCTATCGTATTCTTATTTCTAGTTACTCATACTGCCGTCTCTATGTATATGGCGCGTATTCGCATCATTTGCTTTCTTTAGTTATTAGCTGTATACGCAGATACCTCAATGCTTTAATACTGAATTAAAACAAAACCTTCTAGAATTCTGAATAGCTTTACGTATACATGTAAGATCTGTCTAATGAGGGATATATATATCCTGGTGTGCTTCATTCCAAAGTCGTTAAATAACGCCACCAGTATACGTATATACTTGAGTAGTTAAATATTACATTTAGAAGTATCAATGCACTTAGATTTAAGATCTTTGATTTAGATTACTATCTGACTTTTAAGATCTTAAGGCGTCTATAGAGTATCCCTACATTGAAGCCTCTTTGAAGGTTATTCAGGTATCATTTCGCAATCGTCGTGGTTCGAACTTCGTTCTATCGTGCTATTAATGTACAGCCTTTCTTTACGCCATGTCTTGCTTATCCCACTACTTAATACGCGATATCGTTTTGCATGGATATCTACGACCAAGCATTTCGCTATGTACAGAATATAAGCAGGAGAGATAAGTAGCGGTTTAGATCTGCCTTCCTAAATCTATCTGTAGACCGTGAGGATTTGGTATATCCCCAATAATAATCACCAAAGTACCTGGGATATTTCTCATACTCTTGAGAGATAAGTCCCTTTATATATAAAATATTTTCAGGTTAGCTCTTCTCCGCATTTTTTGACGGCTTTAACGATAAGCTCTAAGCGTCAAGAGTGCAGATTTGTCAGTTTATATGTCAAGAATTGACGCTGGAAAATCATAGTAATGCACCCGAATCACGGAAACAGTGCAAGATCATTACTCAATAAATAGCGGTTTACGTTTTAACAGAGCTGCCATTACTACGTTCTTTTCATTACGAGATCCAATATGGTGTATGTATATATCCCTAGTAGAATGCTAATATCTCAAGGGTCATTGTAACGACGCGATGCTATTATAGCGCTTGGATCTATTCTAACGCGATATCAGCTGATACCGTCGCCCATGGTAGTTAAATATGGTTCTAGACACGAGTCTACAAATATACGATAATGTTCCTTTCGGTTACATTAAAATCTATAAGTACGCTAATATCACACACCATACGCGATGTATGTTTTCAGGGCGCGAGCGCGATCCCACAAGAATCACCAACACTAGGTGGCAAACCAGACCCCACATTTCTACTCCAGAGTGGTGATCAGCCAGTATAACGGATGTCAACTATAGCTGAGAACTGTCTCACTTGATCAAGTCTAGGTTTAGCGATGCACAAGTTCTGGCATAGCTGCAAGGCAAATCCACGATTTGGAGGTCAAATCTGACATATCGTACCTAGACGAGCCAGAAAATGGGACCATTTTCTCTCATCTTTCGTGTATGCGATCACATGACGAGCCTTTAACATCTCAACACTCATGAACTCTTTGGAATGGCTTACAAGTTTACATAATCATTATACTGGACAATCTGGATCTAGCTTCACGATGATGATCGGTAGGCTAGCAAAGCGATTCAAACATCCGAATATTCCATGAATAGATATCCTTCCATCTCAACCGAATACGGTAAACAAGCTTTGATCATCTGGTTTATCCTTACCCTTGTTTTAGAAAATCGAGTCTTGTCAGTTATCGCTAATACACCATGCTTATATCTTCCCCTGTTGAAACATATAGCAAGGCTCCTGCTTGTGTCCAGCTGTCCATTTTTACCCTTCATGAGAAAACAATACGTATTGTTTGTTTTTCTTTTTTCCTGCAGGAAGCGTAAGCACAGTCTTGCATTTGCAGGCGGTTCGCCTCTGTGGTCTCGCCTTCGAGACATGGCATGAGCATTGAGCAGAAGCGCTCTGTGCCTCCTGCATTTTCGGTGTCAAGTAACTTGGCAAATTTTGACTGACTAACCCTCATGTTGGAGAGTCATTCCGTTTAGTTAGACGGATCGGAAGTCTAACGGACAAAGTTTTCAGACGAATAGTGGAAGGATGGGAGGGTCCGTTCTTGTGCTTGTGCGATGTAGGGATGTTAATAATCAGCAGAGCTAAGACTTAATCCGAACGAAATTCGAAAAGAAAAAAAACAAAGGAAAAACATTCCAACGGTTTGGGTCGAAACGAGCCGACGGAAGCGTGAACGAGAGACAGCTTCGAGAGCACACAAGCAAAAGCGATGCAGGAGTTCAACGATTATGTCTGAGCTCGAGTCGCGTAAACCTGTTAGACTAAAGGAAAGCCTGGCCCTGATATTTCCTTTTCGGTTGATGCCAATGCAATGCAAAGATAAAATAAGACTTGAGACTTGTCAAAACAAATACATGGGAATTCCTTGGAAATCGGAGGAGCAAGGGAGGAATAATCAATGAAATTGCTGATACTTCATCGAATACTTTGAGGTACAAGTTGAAGTGTACTTGGAGCCCTGCTAGTTGCCTACCCTGCTTCCAAGGGTGCGGGGGAGGATAGACCTCGTTCCCCGATCGATGCTAAAAGCGGCCTGTTTAGTGTTCCAACAGCTTGGGTAGGGGTATACAGTAAGCTTCTGGGTAGGGAAGGAAACAAGCATGCTACGACAAGAAAACAAAATTTGGCGTAATATTGGCAACGGTTAACCCTTGTGGATACGGCTGGGGTATCAAAAAGGCTCTTGCCTATTCGTTAACCTTGCGTTGTACAGGACACAAAACTTTAGCTAGGCGTGATACTATTTGTTTTTCCTAGAGAAGGGACTATTTAACCTTAACGGTTTGAGATTGACGTTGGCCGAAGCTTCTTTCGGGACGAATAGACGAATATTCCATTTCACTAGAATTCGCCTGGAACTTTACACGGACGTGTCTTTCGATTTTTCCCATACTCCCAAAGGCTCCGTCGATCAACGGACCATCTGTTGTCGTCCTCTCAGGCGGGGTAACCGATTATCGCAGTGCTCTTAAGCTCTAGATCGGGTAAGCTTATCTGTTCCATGGTGGGCACAGACCACAAACAGTATGGTATTACAGATATCCATTCCTATTATACTTTCTGTCTAGCTAAAAATATATTAAGATAGTTGTGATTATAGTAGTGGACAATAGCGTTTGTTATTCTCCTGCGCCCAGACGCCAATGCAATCTCTTGTAATCAACCGCATGCATGTGTATTACACATACTAATACATACACGACCTAGGACTCTTCCGGAAGCTTCCTCTCGTATATTTTTTCCGGAACGTGAGGCTTGGAATACTAAGTAGTAATAATTACTATAGTATTGTGCAATCGTAGGGTGTACCTCGCTAGCCTAAGCTTCCTTGCTACTTAGTTAAGTATCAGCTCCCTTCGACTTTTGCTACGCTGTGGCACGGGGTGAACTAAAGATAGATCTTTTTGATCGTGGCTAGGAACATCAGGATATTTGGAAAGATTACATTTGAGGTACATCTACCGAGCATGGCGAATGCACCTTGACCGACTCGAAATTACAAAACTTACGACCATCCAAAATATGGAATTCCAGCTTTCGAGATGCCCAGGATTCTTCTGAAAAAATGCAGGGAAGAAAAAAAAAGAAAGTGGTGATGATACAAAGAGCACGTGGGAATTCAAAAAAAGTTTCCGTCTCGCGTGGCTAAAGGATACCGTTAGTTATTCGGGCCCATGTTTCAAAAATATAACCGGGATGTGGGGAGTTTATCCGATAATTACAAAGGCGGGTACGGAGCACACAGATACTTAGGATCTCGTGGATGGATCATTATCCTATCCAACCCTATAAAGAAAATTCCGGGAGCGAAACAAGAGACTTATTAGGATAGTATAATCGCCTAAGTTGGTGATAGGAGAAGTATCTTTGGCGTTGGAGTAACTGGAACCACCACGAGAAAGATTCGCCACGTTTCTCGCAGGCCGGAGCCAAGTTCCTATCTACGACTCGATGGCCACGTTTTTTCTAACGCAATCTTCGGGTACTTTCTTATTTCGTCTAATCGCTAAGGCGTTTATCGATAAGAGGTAGAGATTGATGAAATACGAGGCTCTTGGCTTAATATCATTGTAATTCACGGTCGGACGGACGGAGGTGCTTCCATTTGTCCGGAGTTTCAGAAATTTCAAGATGCACTCGCTACCCG
>AZLU01000229.1:0-64745 GCA_002224055.1 Pezizomycotina sp. ARF18
ACTCTCCCTGCGTCGCCACCTGCGCAAGACTGGAAAGCAGAATATCATCGATGACGCCGACTCAAACTAGAGGCGCTGAAGAAGCAGAAACAAAACCTGGAAAAGCGCCAGAGACGTCCATGGAAGGTTCTGGGGCCCCGCTTTAGGGCGATTCGCCCGGTCTGATCGGTAACCTCAGCAGCATACCTTTGCTCCTACGTGTCTGAGACAGCTACGAGGTCATGATGAAGTGATCATCAAGTTTTCAAAACATCTTATATCTCCAGATACTCCAATGTCCAAATTACTATCAAAATACCTGATATTCTTGAAGGATTGACCAGATATACGGCGGTTTTTCAGATAATTTACTGTTTTCTTTTCTTTTTTTATTTTTTTTTTTTTTTATTTAAGAGACATGGCGTTAGGTACATAGAGTTCTTCGTACGGCCAAACGGCTCACTTTCTGTATTATACTACTGGGCTTCTTCTGCACTATGAGCGTGTCTTTTTACCAGCAATGGATAAAAACCGCTATATACTTGCATTGTTCGCACCTTTTCAACAACATGGACGTGTTAGCTTAGACGCTTCTCTTGGCGAGAGACTCTAGCATTCAATTAAGACAATGCCAATAACTGCCAATACTTATCGAGCATCAATATGATGACAAAATGTATTTATATTGTTGAGCTCTAAAACTATTCAATAGCGGCGTTTCAATGTGGACAACCGTAGAAGTAATTAAGTAGTAGTAGTGATGTCTTCTGCTACCTCCTTCGGAATTCGCTTAAAATAATGCAAGTCTAACTTTATATATTGCGTGGGGTTCTTGCATTTACAGGTTCCAACTTTTACCCTCTCGATTCTCGATCTCTCTCCAGTTCGTTTTCATCCGAACATTTTCTACAATTTTTTTTTTTTTTTTTGCATTCTTCCCTTTTGTTTTGAACTCTGCTTTTTCGCCAAGCAGAACTTCAGAAGAGGCCGGACGACGAGATTCCCAGTCTTGCCCGCCTAGAAAACGTTAGGTAACCTAGCAGCTTAGTGTTATAATTTCAAGCTATTCAGGTTAACGATTTGCGTTTCAGAAAGCATCGCGGTAAATACAGAAAGAACACAACCGATGGTAGGAATCGCTGGCGTCTTTTTATCCTTAAAGTGAAGACAATGAACTAAAAATGAGGGTCTTTTTCTCTTTTTCTTCGAGCTAGGATGACGAAGAATCCGCCACCACAATACCAACACTGGAGGTTGGCGAAGACGACTTTGCTTCTACCCGCCCACCGGACGATATATTCGAGCTCGAGCCGCTGAACCCTCCAAAGCCGCCTTCTGGGCCCCGCGGTGGAAATGATCGAGTAGGCGTGGCGACCGAGGTGGTCCACGGGGACGAGGCAACGGAGGCGGTGGAGGCAGTGGCAGAGGTGGTTTCCGCGGCAGGGATCGCGGCCACGGTCCTAGACGCCAAACCACAGGAACCACGAAAGGCCGCCGGCTACGAACAGGGACGACGACGAAGGTGCCGAGCCAGTTCAAACCGTCGTCGAGAAAGCCCCGAGCGTGACCGCCAGCGGAAGAACCAGCCGAGAATCAGACCGGAGAGGTGGCCACGCCGAGACAGCCAAAGGAAAGAAAAATCTACCAACCGCGATAGGAGCGCCACGGGCGGCTTGAAAAAGGTAACTATCGAACAGCCAGAGGGTCCTTTTCGTCTTTAGCAAATGCTTTGATATATCAGTCGGAAGAAGTGTTAATTTTTGGGTTTCGCATAGCCAAACTTACCGAAGATCAACTCACAGAACGCATGAACGCTATCAAGCTCACGAACCAAAAGCGAACGGAACGCCATATACGTGCCGCCGAGGACGAGAGCAGTTCAACGAAGCCGAGAAGGCGCGCAAGGAAGCGATGCCATACGCAGGATGAACGACAGGAAGAAGAAGTTGAGATGGAAAGAACCGCCGCGAGTTAGAGTAAGAAATATATATTTAGAACTATAACATTCTTACTTCTTCTTTCTTGGAAAAGAGCTCAAAATAAGCTAACATAACGAATGTAGTGCGGAGCGCGAGCAGAACCGGCAGCGCAAGCTCAAGGCGCTATCGAATCGCGAATGGGACTCTGCTAAGAACGAAGAGGACTTCAATCCTGCGAACGCCTCGGGCTATAATCCTCGTTTCCGCCGTGGCGCACACGGAGGTGTGAGCGGACGGTATCCTCGCCCTCTCCTTCGTATGCAAGGAACACGGACGATGCAGGGGCGAAGAAGCAGAAGAAGGCGGCGGCAGCGGCGATTATGGTTATAGAGGACGAGGTCGCGGAAGAGGCAGGGTCGCGGCGACAGGGGGGACCGAGGAGACAGGAGAGGTTCACACCGAGGTGGAGGTGGTCGTGGATGGCGCGGAGACCATACCAAAGAGAGCCTGAATGCGAATATCACCTCTGAAGCGGATTTCCCTTCCCTTCCTCCGTCGAAAAACAAGCCCGAGGCCATCGCTACGACTGACGCTAATGTAACGAAGCAAGATCCGATGACCACGGCATTTGATGCCATGTCCCCGTGGGTAACTGGGCCGAAGAAGCTAACGCACACGCGGACGACTGATACATTTATTGAAAAAGCGCGTGGAACTACAATACCGCTTTGCGCCTCATAATTAAACGTTTTTAGATGGGGCATTCGGTTATCGTGAGAAGATGACTGATATCAAAAGGTGCGTGTATTATTTGTACTGGGTAGAACGTCATTGGCAGTATCAGTGTGGCTGATTTGAAGTGGATTCCTATTGGCTTCGAAGTTTTTCTTATACAGGAGAGCGCGTCTGTTTGCTCTCTGGCATCTCGAGTCGTCCTTTTAACCTTGAGCTTGGAAAAGAAGACGACTTGCCTTCGAAGGATTCATATCGTCTTTTTTTCACGTCCTTTTTTTATTCAAAAATTTTCAAGTACTGTTGCCCGTACATGTGCATTTCTAGTTGTTTTCTGTAATAAGAGATTGCTTCCCTCAGAAAGGCCGTGAGTTCGCTCGCGGTCTTGTGTGTTTAATTACGCACATGATTGGATTATTTAACGCTATAACGCCTCTATATTCTACTTTCGATACTACGAAGACAGTATGGATATTGAGTATTCTATAACAGAAATCAAAAACCAAGAGCTGCGAAAACCTCTCATGGACATCTTTGATACCCCAAAAAGGCCATCTGTTGTTGATTAGTTGATATAATCTTTGATAGCCTCTTGCAATATCTTCACGCCACTCTCTATCTCGTCATCGCTGATTACCATCGGTGGTACGAATCTCAGTGTATCCTTGCCAGCCATGATGATAAGCAGACCACGCTCCCTTGCAATTTTAACTATGGGAGTTGGGTCCTTCGTAAACTGTAGCCCGAGGATCAAACCGCGGCCGCGAACCTCCGATATAAGCTCTGGGAAGGACTTCTGAAGAGCTAATAGCTGGGACTTCAACAACTTGCCCTTGCGTTCCACTTTAGCTAGGAGTTCAGGGTTAGACAGGCGGAGAGCACATGGTATCCCACGCGAGAAGCGAAAGGGTTACCGCCGAAGGTCGTACCGTGGTCGCCGACGACGATCTTCGAAGCGACCGACTCCGTAACGATCGCTGCGCCGATGGGGACACCGTTCCCGAGGGCCTTAGCCGTTGTCATGATGTCCGGGTGCGCAGACTCGGGAAACTTTCCGTGAGCCCATAATGTTCCTGTCCGCCCGAGACCGCACTGCATGTAAAGATGGAAGAGTTAGTGCATGTTTAAAAAAAAAAAAAAAAAAGCTCTGATGAATAGGTTATAAGTGAGTGATATATGTACCTGTATCTCGTCGTAAATCAGCACCGCTCCGACTTCGTCACACCTCTTCCGCAACGCGACAAGGAACTCCTCCGTGGCTTCGTAGACGCCTCCTTCGCCTTGTATGGGCTCCACTATAACACCGCATGTCTTCTCCGTGACGAGATCCCTAAGCCCACCGATGTCGTTGTACTTGCCGTACCTGAAACCTGGAAGCATCGGCCCGAACGGCTTCTGGTACTTCTCGTTCGGCGTAGCGCTCAGGGAACCCATCGTCCTCCGTGGAACGACCTCTCGAACGAAACGAACTCGTGTTTCTCTGGCCCGTCGACCGCTTTTCCAACTTTTCTGGCGAATTTTATCGCGGCTTCGTTCGCTTCCGAACCGGAATTACACACGAAAGCCCTCGCAGCGCCGTGCATCGCGCCCGACTCCTTCGTCCGCTCCACGAGCAGCTTGCAGAGTTCCCCGGTCCAGGGTTGTGGTACAGGTTCGAAGTGTGGATCACCAGGTCCGCCTGCTTCCTGACGACGGTGCTTATTTCTTCGTCCGCGTGGCCGAGGGAATTGACCGCTATACCGCGGTGAAGTCGAGGTACTTCCTGTTCTCCATGTCGTAGAGGTAGCAGCCTTCGCCGCGGACGAAGACGGGCGACGGGCGGGAGTACGTCGCCACCATGTACGGAGCTTGCGATGCGATTAGGCGCGCCGTCGAGGAATCCTCCGGAGGGTCGAAGTTTGGATATTTCCGCTCATGCTGCGTGTCAATTGAGCCTGTCAGCTTACATTCAAGATTGTCTCCACAAGAAGAAAAATAACCAATTGAAAATTCCAAAGATAAACATACTTTGATATCTTGCAGCACCTCATCTGGAAGGTTTGAAGCTGCCGTGGTCTTCAATTGAGTTTCTGAAGCCTTTGTAGAGCTTATGTATATTTGCCGCGCGGGCGAAGCCTGTAACGGCGGGAGGCCTCAAGTTTATGGCCATTGATGAGCTTCAAAGCTCCTTTGAGCTGTGAGCGTCCTGCAGAAGCCGACATAGCGCAAATGGACCCCAAACGAAAGAGAATCTGAGGATATGAATTGAGGAATTCAATTAATTGAAATTAGACGACGTCTATGAACACAACCCCTTGTTTAAGAAAGAAATTGAAGATAAGGATTTTACGCGACATACTTAAATGCAGCACGGAAGAGAGATTTTTCTGGATTAAAAGTGAAAGGATTTTTAAGGGACAAATTTTTTTTACTGTCACATTCTTCTTAGCCAAATTTTTAAAGTGGTGCACGTTTGTGTATCAATGCGGGATTTTGCTTTGAACGAGCTCCACAAATTTTGGCATGCCGAAAACGGAGTTGCAACGTTGGGAATTGGTCTCTCTCTCGAACCACCAAGCAGACATTGATTCAAGCAAAGAGAATATCCAGAACATTATGAGTAATAATAATGCTCAGAGAGGTTCCCTTCATAGTCTGTCTAGAAAGCTCCTTAGACAGACATTTCATAAATGAAGTTCGGGTATTCATATTACAGAGCTGTTGCTAGCAATATGGATACTCATGCTCACTTCTGTTTGCGTCGCCCTATACATTTATTTAATTCTAATGGATATTTAAAGTGATGACTTTCTACATAACGAAGGACATGAAAGTGATAATATTAATAAAAGGTTGGACATGAACTTTTAAAACCGTAAATCCCAGCCCTGTCATTCGTCAAATTAGCAACTCGCGTTCAATTAAGAAGTGTATATATCTGGTGATTGACTTACGATCTGAGGTCCAAGCTGTGGTAGTGCTTCGGCAACACTTTGCACATCCTGTGAGAGAAGAAGAGGTATTGCGGTTAGAAAGCTGTTTTTCTTCAATATTCCGTTGGGGTGAATATCTTACCTTATCACCTCTGCCAGAGAGGCAGATGACCACGTTCTTTCCTTTACCCAGCTTCTTCGCCAGCTCCATAGCTCCCCAGATGGCGTGCGCGGACTCGAGCGCAGGTATAATACCCTCAGTTTCAGACAACCTGCGGAAACCTTCGAGCGCATTCGCATCCGTTGCCGCAATGAACTCCGCCCGCCCTTGATCCTTCCAAGATGAAAGCTCCGGCCCTACTCCGGGTAATCCAGGCCCGCGATACCTAAGAACAAAGATCCGCATCAGCTCTAGCTTCAAGCATACAAGTTTTGCGATTAAAGGTACTTACCGAATGAGTGTCAAGAACCTGTCCGTTCTTGTCCTGAAGGATATAAGTGCGCACGCCGTGCAAAACTCCCTTGGAGCCGCTGACGAGAGTTGCACTGTGCCTAGGTGTTTCGAGACCATCACCGCCGGCTTCAACGCCCAGCAGCTTGACGGAAGTATCCTTCGCGAAGGGGTAGAACATCCGACACAGTTGCTTCCGCCTCCTACGCAAGCAACGATAGCATCTGGGAGCTTGCCAGTTAGCTTGAGCATCTGCTCTTTCGTTTCGTTGCCAATGACGCTTTGGAACTGTGAAATAAATTAGCACTTGCAATAAGGTTGCGATTGAAGGATAAGGATGCTTACCGTCCGAACAATTGTAGGGAAGGGATGGGGGCCAATTGCGGAGCCCAAGATGTAGTGTGTTGTATCGAGGTCAACGACCCAAGCACGAAGAGCCTGTAAGGATAAGAATAGTTAGCAATCTATTAAATTTCAAGCCTGAATTGCTATGAAAAGCAGTCACATACCTCGTTTACCGCATCACGAAGAGTTTTCGAGCCTATAATCAAATTAGCTCACATCCTAAAGTGATATGATATCTCTGTTAGGCGCATACCTGCTTCGACGGCGATAACTTCAGCTCCGAGCAGCCTCATTCTGAACACATTCAGTGCTTGCCGTCTGACATCTTCGGCACCCATGTATACCGTGCACTTCAGGCCGAACTTTGCCGCTACCGTTGCAGTAGCTACACCGTGCTGACCAGCACCGGTTTCGGCGATGACTCTAGTCTTGCCCAGACGCTTTGCCAGGAGGACTTGCCAACAGCGTTGTTAATCTTGTGGCTTCCCGTGTGGTTCAAATCTTCCCTTTTCAAGTAGATATTTGCCCCGCCGACGGACTCTGTAAGCCTATCGGCAAGGTGGAGATGACCGGGCCGGCCCATGTATGGGTAGTAAGATCTGTATTCCTCCCAAAACTTTGGGTCGTTGTTCGCCTCGTTAAAGCCCCTTTCTAATTCCCGCAGGCAGTCCATGAGCGATTCTGGCACGTACTGACCGCCGAACTCGCCGAATCGCGAGGGTATAATCTATAGAAGCGAAACTTTTGTTATCGGGAAATGGTTCCTTATACCGTTCATAAGCATTAAGACCTGCTTACCTCAGGGTTTGGCGGGTCATCCATATTAAGAGCTTCAATCTGATCAGCGAGGCCAGGCTCCGTACCCAGCGGTCCTTCCTCAATCACACCCTCCACAGTCGGCTGTGTTCCATTAGCACCGTCCTCCGTCGGCTTACCCAAAACTTCTCGCAGGTAATTGGTAACAGCGGTCGGCTCGTTGCCCGCACCTGCTCTGCTAATGACGGTGACAATCTGGCTACCGATTACGACGCCGTCCGCCTTCGAGCCCACCTGCTCAAGTGCTCGCGGGTACTAACACCGAAACCAACAGCTACGGGCTTATCTCCCGACGCCGCTTTAACCCTCTGGATGAGCTCAGGCAGCTGCTTGTTCAGGTACCCGGTCGCGCCGGTAACACCCATTCTGGAAACGAGGTAGATGAAGCTGTCCGCGATCTTGCAAAGCTTCTTCAGGCGGTCCGGCGAGGTCGACGGTGCGACGAGGGGATATAGCTTAGCCCTCCCTTTGTGCAGTGGTTCCTGAATTTCAGCGACTCCTCGGGAGGCAGATCCACGACGATGAAACCGTTGATTCCGGCCTCGCGGCAGTCTCTCACTAGTTCGTCTTCGCCGTATATGAGGATCGGGTTGTAGTATCCCATCAGGACGATGGGGATCTTAACGCCGCGCTTCCGTGCCTCCCTTGCCATTTCGAGGGTAGATCTGACCGTTACGCCGTTTTGGAGGGCGATCTGAGCAATTAGTGGGGCAGATGTTAGCAACGAAAATCACCATCATAATTGGGGCCTTTTCATACCGTATTTGACTTTTGAATCGTCGGGCCATCTCCAATCGGGTCTGTAAAGGGTAGACCGAGCTCAATGACATCTAGAAGCAGAAAATAAAAGTCAACAGACGATCTCTACCGTATGACTATTTGATCCCCACCTGGAACTGTTCTCAACTTACCGGCACCACCCTTTTCCATGGCTTGTATTATGGAGACCGTATCCTCGGCCTTTGGGAAGCCTGCGGTAACATACGTAACGAGCGCTGCCTAAAAATGTCGACAGATTTCAAAGAATGTCAGCTGAAGTTCAAAGCTTTGAAGCTTCGGTATCATGTGTTTGCGCACCCTCTTCTCCGCCTTGCATTTGGCGAACGTTCGCTTTAGCCCTTCCATGACTTGCAGATTCCCGTCTTTCTTTCGAAAAAGGGTTTCTCCTTTAGTTCGTTGTTGTGCACTTGTGCTGTGAAGACTTGCTTGCTTTCGCTCGTCTGCCGGCCGCTGCGATGGTTTATATAGCTCTCCTCGAATTCTTCCTTCCCGGATAAATTAATAGCCAAATGAGCTGAACCTGTCGAGAAGAGCTTGGATGAGATAAAAGAGACAAAGACAGAAAAAGGAACCCAATTCGAGATCTCCTGTTACAAAAAAGATGATATAAGATCCGAATACAGTAGTATAGTGAGTGATACGAGACACAGCTCCTGCTTAATGCTAGCTGCTTTCCGAAATGTAAAGGAAGAAGCCACAGCTAACTTTTTTTTTTTTTTTTTTTTTTTTTTTTTTCCCTACTGTCTTGGATTCCCGGTGGATGGTCTTTCCGAGATCGGAAGAGAAGGTTTATGGAGAGAAACTAAAATAGCTCCCCGCAATTTTTAAAAAATTAGGTTTTTTTTAGTATTATACTTTCGTTTCTATATATACTTGAGTAGAATACTTATACTTATTTGATATTTTTTTTGTATAAAAAAAGCAATGGAACGGTCGGCGGTTTGTAACGCCGAGTGCTTACCAGCTTGCTTTAATTGAGCTCCAAATTTGCTGGGATAGCTACATTAGCTGGCATCTGATAGCTCCCAAGACAAAGCACTGCACCTTTTTCCTTACCAAAACTTCGTAGACCAACAATCTCAGAGCAGGATACGTTAAGAAATACACAAAAAAAAAATGTCCACATTAACTATCGCCGTAACAGGACCGTCGTCCAGTGGCAAGACATCCTCTCCACCTCCTGCGCACCTATTCTCGCAAGCCTTACCGTCACCGGTAGTAATAGTCCATGCCGACGATTTCTACGTCGCAGACTCCCAGATCCCCCTCCGCAAGATTCCCAACTCCGACCCTCCGCGCGAACTAGCAGACTGGGACTGCCCGAAGCATTAGATTTCGACCGTACGCTAAGCACGCTACGGCACGTAAAGCAGCACGGCACATTTCCGGACGGGTTTAAAAGCTACGAGGGTGAAGATACGAGCCAGCAAAAGGAACTGGAAAGGGCACTGGGGACGGACGTTATAAAAGAGCTGACAAAGGAAGCCGTGGAGAGGATACGAAAGTGTCTCGGAGATGATGAGCAGAAGCAACAGAGGGTTGTTATCGTCGACGGTTCTTGTTGCTGGGGAAGGGAGTTCCGGCAGATGTCATCGATGAGTTCGACATAAGGATATTACTGCGGGCTACTATGAGCGGGTATAATTCTTTCTCAATCTTGCCGTCAACCCTTTGGGTTCTGTTATATACTAATTCATCCTACTTTACCAGCAAGTTTCGCCGCGAGAATCGGCAAGCTACGTCACGATTGAGGGCTACTGCAGGATCCTCCGGGCTACTTCGATGATATTGTCTGGCCGGTTACCTTGCGCAGCATGAATACCTTTTCGAAAAGGTGATGTTGAACAGGGCCGGCTGGCCGACAAAGCCCTTGAGCAGGATATTAGAAGTCCGTTTAAGGAAGATGACCCCACACGGGAACTATCCTTAGAAGAAGTAGCAAAGTGGGCCGTTGAGGAGTGCTGACAGAGCTAGAAAAGCGGCATGCAAAACGGTGAAACTACACGGCAGATCACGAGAAAACGACAACGAAATAACGACTTTAAACGATTAAACAATCGTATGGCATCTATACAGATTTTTAGATTTCCTTCTGAGATTAGGTTGGTAGCAAATAAAACCATCCCAGTATTCAAAAAAAAAAAAAAAAAAAAAAAAAAGGCCTTGAAATTGCTGTGCACAAATGCCATACTTTATATCTTTCGAAAAGGGAAGAAAGCGCTCATCGTTAATACAGTAGCTACACCTTTTTTCTTCTTCAAAGAAGGGAAAGCGTGTAGAACACTTCTACCGACCCATTATCGGCTGGCTTAATTGAAAGATAAATGAAATAGCTTCCTTCCCGTGCTTTGTTCTTGTTTCGTATTCATATGTCGAAGGTGTATTGTATCGTAAGAAAGATATTCAAGTTTTGCAGTGCACAATAGGCCAAAACAAAGCTTGGCGATTTATAGTATTATCTGCTCGTTTTCGTTCTCGAAGCCCAACGAATGTAGCCGTTTCGCCTTCGCCTTATCCTTTCGCTTCTTGGCTTCCGCAATCGCCTGCTGCGCCGCCATGATCTCTTCGACAGGAGCTTTTTGGAACGGAATGTCGTCCTCTTTATCCAAATCCTGGTACAAAAAACAAGAAATGCTCATATGTTGAGCAATCGGGCACGTGATAAATTTTGGACAACAAAGAATTACTCTTTTTAAAAAGAAATATTTTACTCACTATTTCACCAAGCAGCAGGACGTTCTCGCCACGAACAATGTAGATGCCTCTATTTATGTCGCAGTATTTCTGGTCGACGTATATGCGCTCTATCGTTCCTGCAGCACCAGGTTCGCTGTATTGTTCGAGCTGAGAATTAGCCAGCTTGCAAGTTTGTATTATGGAGGAACTGCGATTGTTGAAAACGTACCGTACTGATCGTAAGACCGCAACGTGCCGATAAGTTTTCGGCCATCTCGTAACACTATGACGAGCTTTTCTATACAGAAGCACAAAAAAAAAAATTGCATCGGATTAGTCAAAAGTAGTCCTTTCTTTCTTCTTGGGCAAATTCGAGGACAATTGGGGTGCCGGAGTGGTTTTTAACTTACTGTCGGTCAAATCGAGCAGCTGCGCGCCTGTGGTGAATATCTGCGGCGCAGCGGCTGTGGTTCCATGCTCTAATTAATGAATACGGTTTTCCGTTTGGATTTTGCTAAAGGTGGAAGAAGCGTTTAAAGCTATGCATGCGATGTTTCGGTTGAAGGAAATATCGGGCGCGGAATAACTGTGTGAAGTACGAATGGAAGAGATGAATGAGGTTGAATGTAAGGAGGTTCGAGTTTGCTGGTTTTGGAGAAAGGAAAGAAGAAGAATTATAGTATCATTGTAATGGTTGTTGCCTTTGTAATGTTATATATATACTATACAAGTAACGCTGGATGCTTTCCTTCGAAAGAGCTTAAGGTTTAGGGCGGCAACTGCCCCAGAAAAGGAAAAAAAAAAAAAAAAAAAAAAAGGATAATCGGATTATGTAATTGGCTGTTCTTTCACAGCCAAAAAATATTTGAACGCGCGACGACTTGAAGAGCTTTATTGATCCAGCGCTGATTTTCTTTACCCAATTGCTGTCAAGAATTAGAATGGCTACTGAAGCATTGAATTATTACATCGTTCCAGTTAACAAGTTTTCAGGAATTGTTCTTTCTATGTTGCTATGACTAAGCTCTTCGATAGGTACAGAACTTTTCAGAACAATATACAATCTTGAAAATATATATATATAAGAACCCAGGAAATTGTCTCCGGCGCGGAGGCGCACACGCCGAGATGTCCTGTTCTTGCCTTCACTAGATTTAGTAAAATGGATATGAGATCTCTCTCAGCTCCTTTTTTTTTTTTCTTTTTCGGCATCGACTACTGATTAACTTACTCAAACGAGACCTGCTTGTTTAAATTCCTCTTGCAAATTTTCCAAAAGGCATAACGTCGTCCAAAGAAAGAAAAGAACAACTTGAAAAGATGCAGTCGTGATCAATGAATGGATAGATGACGCTATGGTAGAAAGGAAAGAAAAAAGAAAAGAAAAGAAAAAAGAAATTCAATACAAAAGGAATAAACACACTTAAAACAGATAGATGCAAAGAAAAGAACATAGAATTGAAAAATGACGATGAAACTTCAATAAATGACATTTAAAGCGAGAAACAGATTATTTTTTGAAAAAAAAAAAAAAAAAAAAAAATCAACGCTAATGTATCAGCAAAGAACCCAACACCTTTGAAATGGATTATTGACACGAAACAGAAAAGAAAAGGGAAAGAATACAAGGTGAAACAAAGCCCGACATGCTAGTCGTGATAACGCTCCGTAGTTGAAATTTAGAAACAAAGGAAAATCTTCTATTGGAAGAGGTATGTAGAAACAAAAATTAGAGCGTTGCGGAGGTGGGGTATCCGGGATATATTTGTTGTCTCGCAAGGCAAAAATATCCGACAATGAAAAAAATCTTCCTTCAAAAGAAAATTAAATATGGCGTCATGAAGCATGCGCAAACTCTCCTCCCTTTTCTTGCGGACTAAACCTTTGCCTCATTTCGCCTGTGTAGACCTTCTCACCACCTTCGGCATGCCCTTTGCTACGCCCTATCAGTATGATCGCAGTTCTGATAGCTCCGATGAGGACGACAATGAGCCATATGCCAACCAATCCAGCCGAGATCCAAGCCTCCTCTTCGATGTGTTTCTTCCACTGGTCCGCGATGGTGACGACAACATCAGTAATCTTGTCGGCAGCAACGGACGATTTGTCTGAAAGAAATGAATCAGCACCGCTAGTGGCATCGGGTCCGACGGATTTGGCAGCTCCGAGCGAAAATGTGTTGTTCGGTAGCGTGGGGAGCGTAATATGAGCGTGATCGTGAGCCCACGTCAGGCCCTTCTCGATACCTTTAATCTTCAGGATGACGAGACAGCCAAGATATCCTCCATGGGACCCTCCAGATGTCCACCGAAGACGGAGTTGATGCCGTCAGTCATTTGCTCGACGAAAAGGTTGAGGGTATCGTTGATGGCTACGTGCCGTTGACAACCCAGCCAAATAACTCGTGGTTGATATCCGCGGAAGTTTGATTGATCGCAGAGTTTGCATCAACAGCCCACTGCGTTGAAGCATCTTCGAGCTTCTGAACGACAATGTCGGCGAACTGTCCAACCTCGTGTGCTAACGCGGGAGTCTCAACTTGAATGACCGGAGCAGGATGTACTGGCCGAGGGCGGAAAGCAGACCAGCGAGGCCGAGGGCCAGCACGAACAATGCCGTCGTAGACGTGATGTAGGCGAAGAACCACCGGACCAGGATCTGCCTGCGGCTCGACTTGAAGGTAGCAGCGGCTTTGAGACCAAGGGTTGACGAATACGGCCTCGAAGCGATCTGAACAATGTCGACGGGATCGAAGTCCTGACCGTAGGAGGATAGCATGTAGGCGCGCTGGCGGGTCGTGCGGTACCTCCACCACTCCCTATAACCCATGGGGATCATGACCAGAACAGCAAGAACAGCGAGGATAGCAATGACGATCTTCTTGGCCTTTGTGACGAGTCCTGCAAGTGATCGAAGAAGTTGTTGATTGAAGGGTTATCGGAACAGAATGTTAATGTCTCCTTCTCGGAACCGGGAAAACGCTGCGATCGAATTCGTAAACCGTCAAGCTGTTGTTGACCAAGTTCTTGAGCAGATCGAACGGTCTGCGGATTTGGTTGTCGATGATGTTCTGGGCCGTGGTGAAGTTTGGAAGATTGCTCTGAAGCGACTCAAGTCCCTGAGAGACCTTAGACGGATCTGAAGGTTATTGAGCTCGTCAAGGGAAGAACCAAGGTTCAATTTAGGGACCGGATTGTCAGACCGAACACGCTACTGAGAGCACTGTTGAGCTTGCCTGCCCACGAATTGAGCTCGTCCATAAAAGCGCTGGCGTCCTTAGAAATATCGCTGCTGATCCTCTTAAGAGTACTGTTGAGACCGCTGACAATATCTTCAGTGGCATTCAGGACGGTGCCGACGCTGCTCTTAATGGCGAAAGTAAGGAGACAGACATAGGTCCCGACGAGGACGTTGATGACGAAGACTGCAATCTCCTCGATAGCCGTCATTCCCAACAGCAGTGTGTTTTCAAGGGCGGCAACAGCGTGTTCAATGCCCTTGGCGTGAGTTCGTTGACGCCCTGCGCCATGTAGTGCGGCATCGATGCCATTGCGCTACCCATACTTTCGACGCCAGTGCATGCCGAAAGAGCTTGGCGCCGTCCGACACCAGATCGTTGTTGATGGATTGCGATGCCAGCAATATCCGAACGATTATCAGTAGCAGAAGGATTGTCCACCGGTTCAGCCATACTTGCGATAACCGAGCTCTCAGACCGAGGTATGGAGTATTGTACGGTAATATTGTGGAACGGTGGGAGCTGGCTCATCGCGAAGCGGCAGCGGTTCTAGCGTGGAGGAAGCTGTGGGAACGGAGATTCTTCGTGGGGTCGGTGGCTTATATGCGAAAACCGCTCACGAATGCCATGGCGATTTATATGAAGTGAAAGATGAGAGGGGAGGGCGAGAGAGTGAATTGATGCGCGGTTGCGCGGGATGATACCGTCGTCTCTGTATCTAACCAGATATCTTGCTGTTGTTGTCGAATCTTTGTTCTAGGGTTTTGATTGAATTCCCTTTGAAGAAAATCGTACTCAAATTCCTCTGCAACTGTCGCGTTTTCTAGTGATCGAACTTGTTTTTTTTTTCTTTTTTTTTTTTTTTTGTCTTTTATTGTTTTCTTCTCTTGTTCGTATTCGTAAGTGCTGTAGTGATTTACTTTGTTGAAATGTTGTTTGAAGTTTTGGCGGTTGTTGATGTCAAGAGATGTGTGAGAGAGATGTGCGATATATAAATATCAAAACGAAATGTACATATATCGAGTTTGTGATATATTGATGCAAAGATGTGTTACTGCCAATGACGTTGACAAGAACAACAACAACAACAACAACGATAGAGGGAGAAGACAATAGTGACAATGGGGAATCACCGCCTTTTGTAGAATACTTTGGAAGAAAAGCAGAGGAAAGAGTGTCTAGGGTCGAAGTTGACGATAGTTGATTTTAAAGAAAGAGGTGATGTTGGTGGAAGCAAATTTAATTGTCCTTTATTGTCTTTTTTTTTTTTTTTTTTTTTGAATGGAAGAAAGATTAAGAAAGATTGGGGAAGTACTAGATAGAAGTAATAAAAAGAAAATAGAAATAAAAATATAAAATTAATATAATGAATGATATTAATATATTTTCTATTCCATATGACTTCTGGTTGTATCTTTCTGCGTTGTTCTTTCCTATCGTTGTTAACTGCTCTTGTAGGGCGTGGTCGTTTTCTTTTTTTTTTTATTACCAGCTACAGCTACAACCAACAACACATGATATACGCGACTTTCACTCCTTAGCTAGCCAAGCCAAGCAGAATAGCTAAAAATAAAAAGTTAGGTATATCGGATATTTGTCCGTTTCGTGTAGTCGTATAATTATCGAAAAAAAGAAAGAAAGAAAAAAAGCGCTCTCTTGAAATGAAATTGACGAATTGGCAGGGGAGAAGCTAACAATACGATTATTGTAACGAAGCGACTCCGTCCTTCTAAATCAGAAGAGCAAGAACAGAACATAATGGGAAGGGGATCTTTCCATATATATTTTTGCTATTAGGCTTCACTAACCAAGTAACGAGACAGCACTTATTTTTTTCCCACTAAAACCAGGGCGGGCGCGTGTGGAGACGAAACTGGTGGCCACTTGATCGGACGAGACCATATGGGATGATAATAGCGGATTCTCCATCACATTTTCATCATCCAATATCAATCCAATCAATCCGGGTTTTACTCTTGCTATTAGCCTACTACCGATACTGTCACGATTTTTTTTAGACCCTTGGAGAAAAAAATGAAAGCTAAAAGTTCTGGCTGGGGAAAGTTTCGATGGTATTGGTTGGTTTCTGTGCGATCCTCGTTTTGGAGGTGGCGCTAGATGACGTCCAGCTTGGCGAAATAATTGGCTGAAGAGTCTCCGCAATTTTCTTTTTTCTCTTCACCAAAAAAGAAATTATTCTTCTCGCTCTTTTCC
Organism: Pezizomycotina sp. ARF18; assembly: GCA_002224055.1. NCBI lineage: Eukaryota > Fungi > Ascomycota > Pezizomycotina sp. ARF18. The sequence goes on from AZLU01000229.1 coordinate 16,063, forward strand.
CTTCTGCGAGAAATGGACGAGGTGACGAGGTGGCAAAGATCTGCTGTGGGGCCTAATGTCTTCTTTGCCTTCTTTTTTCCAACGGCCATTCCTTCGAAAGTGCAGAAGAAGGAAACAGTAACTTGTTGAGTCTTTTATAAATGCTCCACTTCTGCGATGTTGCTGCAAAGAATGACATCGTTAGTGCGTTATTCGTTCTATTTTTGCCTCAGTTCCTGTGCGAGGTGAAAAGGAAAGATCCGCCTCAACCTGCCATCTCGTTTCCTTGCCTGGTTTCTTGCTTCGCTGGAACAAAACCGAGAGACAAGATCTACAGATCGTTTCTTTTGCGATTTTTGGTGATACCTTTGCAGGGTGGCAGTGCACACGTGGAGTGGGAAAAACTAGACCATTATTCGGCTCGCTAGGTTGAAGAGACCGTGGAGACCCATTGAGGCGCGTTTTGAGGCAAATTACTACTATCTTCGCCGAACTTCGTGGCAGCTGTAGAGAGCAAAACACGAAATACCAGGCATATATCTATTCTTACTAACGAAATCTTAGAAAACTTCCTCTTTCTTCTATCTCTTCCTAGTGAAACCAAAATTTTAGCAAGCGCAAGGCAGCATCTAGCTAGCCCTAGGAAAACCCTGTGATATAAGGGCGGCACCTGTATCTGAAGTGGTCGACGTTGTACCTTAAATGTCGCTCGCTATTTTTAGGTGTGTAAGCATGTTTTTCCCTTCTTCAGATTAAGAAGATTCTTCCGCAGATATGTTATTTATTACATGCATATCGGTTACGGGTAGGTAAGGATTTACTACTATTTTCATGGGGGTGGTTCCTGGCTGAAGAAACGACCACCCCTTGTCTCCTCATTTAAAACCCCGGCTAGATTTATCTTCAGTAAGCGCCCGCGAAATCAGGACAGTTTTAACAATAACAATAAATGGCAGACCATAGCAATACGAAGGAGCTGCTCGATATTGTAGTAGTTAAATTAATATATATATGTATTCGAAATGATATGAATTGCGTAGAGCTCCTCATTTTCGAACTATTTTTTTTCAAAACTCTGGTCTATTATCATTACCGTAGTAATAGCGGTTGCTGTTGTTCTCGTTTTCACTGCGTCCTTCGTCTTGCTGTTTATTCCCCTCTCTTTTTTTTTTTTTTTTTTTTTTTTTTTTTTTTTTAATTCCATTGTGTTTTCAATCAATTCTGGTTGAAGGGAGTTTCGATCTTTAATTTCAGTACATATTCCGACTCACGCCCCGAAGCAAGTGTGAGGTTTTGGTGCTCATGGTTGAATATCCACATACGAACCATACGAGCGAACAAAAACAAGCTACATCCAACGAGACAATAAAATAATAGAATCACATTTCAGTTACTTTGTTAGCGTCTGCCGCTCATTCATCGGTTGTAACTTCCTCCTCGACCTTAACATCTGCAAGTACAATCCTTGCTGTTACCAGCTCCCACATGAATGCGTACCGGTAAGTAATGACGACCGGTGAATTCAATGTACTTCTCATTAGAGATTTTCCTTAGCCCAATACTCTTACAATATATCTTCAATATTTAGAACCTTTTATCGAGGGCGGCAATGAATATATACTAGCAGACGTATAGACAATTGCAGATATCGAGTGGACTGGCCTGCTTGCTGTTGATTAAAAACCAGTTATGGGTTTCTATTAACCGGTATACCGCTATTTAATTGACTCTGGCAATATTTATGTTAATCTTCATCTTCTCATTGCAGTGCTGCGCTTTTTCGTAGACCCCATAGGCCCTGATACAGAAGTGAACCACTATACAAGAGAAAGGTCAAATTTCTATGCGATATTGCTAGGTAGAATTTGTAGTTACTATATCTTTAAAAACATCCTGACATAAGAGCTCTGTAAATTTTTACTACTGTAAATTGAATACCAGCAGGTTCTATTAACTCTATCTTTAAAAGGAAATGTATATATGTAGACAAATCTATACAGAAGTGGCTAAATTATAGTAGGAAAACGAGAACAAAGGGAGGAGAAAGACAAATAATTTCAATATTTTTATCGATATACTAAAAGTCAAAACTTGAAACATTCTATACCATTTCCGTGTCATTAATAATTCAACTCATTCCGTAGCTTAAGATACGATGTACTTTTTCAACGCCCTCAGCCTCTCCTTTGCCCTCTCAAGCACATCGTCATCCTTGCAGACCGCAAACCGCAGGTAATTCTCCGCCAGTTTCTCGTTCTCGGGCGTATAAAACTCCGTCGGCGGTATGGCGGCCACACCTAGTTCCTTGATAAGGAACCACATGAGACTGAAATCCCTGGCGCGGCTACGGACGTGTTCGGGTACCTCAAAGTCGTCCGGCAGCTTCACTTTCGCCATATTTACGAGGACGAAGTAACCCCCTTCCGGGTCCGTGTACGAAGACCGAGCTCGTCCCATACGGCGTTGAAGCGCTGCATTTTGCCTTGCATTTCTTCCTTCGCTAGGTCCCAAAATTTGTTCTTCTCCGCTTCCTCGAAGCTATTGCTGCTGCTTCTTGCAGTGGGGAGACGGAGGAGTAGCAAATCTATTTGTCTATTAGTTATTTGAAATACCTCCCGTCAACAGCCCGCTGCCTTTTTGCCTGAGAACTTACGCGGGTATGAGCTGCCGCGACGTATTTGATTAAGCTCCGGCCGACCTATCAGCCATCCTATCCTCCAGCCGGTCGCGTAGAAACATTTGCTGCGCTTCCAACAGTCAAAGTGATCTGTCAATCTTGGGGCTCAAAGTGGCCACCCTCGTGAAAGGCGTGTAGTGTAACCTGTCATATACTTCGTCGGAGAGGATGATTATGTTATTCTTGACGCAGATATCTGCTATTCCTTGAAGTTCTGTTTTCGAGAATATCTTTCCGATCGGGTTGTGCCTGTGTGTATACCAAAGCGCACTCAGCTCAGATATTCTCAATATACGTTAATTATCAGGGATCACTCTGGTCTTACGGTGAATTTATGACCTAAATGTTAAATAACATTGTAGAAAGATTAGCGTATATGCGACCTACGATTATCAATTCAAAGATGTGCAAGACGGCAATGTTGACGCAGAGCTGGAAGAGTATCGTAAACGTACCACCATCCTTGTCTTAGGGGTAACCTTCGCTTCTAGAGCTTTCAGGTCAAGCTTCCACTCTGACGAAGAACAGGTCTCCGAATCTCCCATGGTCGGCGGTATCAACGGAACATAGACGACCTTGCCTCCTGCCATTTCGATGTTGGAGATATACTGATCGAAGAACGGTTCAAATACTATGACCTGTACAAATGTAAACCTATCAGCACGGACGCATTTTTCTTTCCTCCCGACTATTTCAAGCTCGCTGTATAACGGACCTCGTCTCCATTTTCCACGAATCCCATGAATGCCGAAAGAATTCCCTCATTCGCGCCGCTTGTGATTGTAATTTCTGTCTCGGGATCGAGTTCTCGTCCGAAGAACGGCGAGTATGCCGCTGCGAGGGCTTTCTTTAGCCTGGGTCGGCCCTGAAAATGCGCTCCTGTTAGGGATTGTGCGGCCCAGCTACAACAGCTTGAGTGAAACGCACCTTCGTCGGCGAGTACTGATTGCAGCCAACATGGTTCAGCGAATCCTTTGCGGCATCAATGACGAACTGCGGAGGGTTGTAGCCACTTTTAATCTGTTAGCTTGCCACGAATTTAGGGAAAAGAGCTCAATGCTCACTCACAAGAACCCTTGACCGAGATTGATGACGGGCGACACTTTACTCGACTCTGCCGCCGTATTGACGATCGACCAAACATCGGGTTGGTTTGTTGCGACCCGCTTTGCCGGCCGTATCGATGAAGCCATCCTGCTAGGTGTAAAACTGCTGCCGGTAGTTCTAGGCTGTGCTCGGAGATGTGACAAGGGTCGCGAAGCGGGTGCTAGTCTCTGGAGATTAAGAGCTGGAAGCATGGAAAAAATGTCGATGTCGTATCTAAAGATACGTTATATATATATATATATTTTCCCCTCTTAACTCTTCCTTTAGTAATTTTTTTTTCTCTTCTTGCGGCTCCCTCTTATTTTTACCTATCTCGACCTAGAAATAACTTTCTTTTTCTTTTTCTTTCTATTATATTTATATACCTACTAAGTGCCTAAGGTATTTTGTTGCCTATTTGGTGGTTCTGACGAAAAGGACGAAAAGGAATAAAGGAAAAAAAAAAAAAAAAAAAAAGCGAGGCAGCTGCAGCTAAGCAAAGTAAAGGTTGCGCAATTTTCAACAATGTCGGCGAATCCGGGGTATAACGGAAAAAGGTTTAGCAGGGTCTTGGAGCTCACAACTTCGGAGCTCGGCAGTGTTCCCCGAGATCTAAGCAGCTGGAAAGGCTCAAGAAAACGCCTCAATCTGGAACACTGCTCTTACGTATTACTCCAAGCTTCTCTCAGGCTTCTGACCTTCATTCGAGAGCATGTCTTGTCACTGTCTGATAATGCAAACGATTATTACTCTTCTAAGGTGTATCTCCTTTCAATTGAGTATAATATAATATGTAATTTTATGTAGCTACTCTAGTGTAGCAAAAGCTATCTGAATTTTAAATAATAATAATAATAATAATAATAATAATAATAATATAAAACTCTCCAGATTTATCATTGATTGCTCCGTATATCTATCCTGTTGTTCTATTTCTCCTTTTCCTCCTCTTGTTTGCGTAGATCTGCTCGAACCCTTTCCAGAGCCTTCCCCAGAAGATTGTAACCCACTTGTGCCTCATATTCCCTGCGTTTTTCTCCCAAAACCTACTCCCCATATCCTATCTAGAGGGCTAGCCTCAACGAGCTCCCGATTCCCCGTAGCTAGTAATTGAGCCTTCAAACCCTCATCCTGGCCGAACTTGAGCATGTTGCCATATACAATCTTTCATAAAAAGAAGACAATCAGCACGTCAATGATTCTAGATATCTTGAAATTATACTACAACTACCTTGAATCTAACGTACCTGTTCACGGTTCTTATTCCACACTTTCTCGTCGAAATCGGGCACCTTACGACCCATCGCTTTCATTGCTTTGGGATCATTGCTTGCAAGGATCCACTTGGGCCATTGTGATTCAGGCGCAAATAGCATTGCTTTCTGGTACATGAGCCATCTTTGAGCGCAAGTTAGCTTTGGCCTCTTGTTTCCATGAATTGTTCACTCCTCAGCCATTTTGAGATGCTTATATTTCGCATTTGAGGAAGCATACTGTTCTGCATTCTGGAACTTGATACCCGTCTTGGGGTCCGTGAATTCAGATTCGTACCCTATGGTATCGAGAATCACTGTATTAGTATGTATATCCAATACTTTATATAGACACTTGCCGTATAGTTCGAGAGATACAAGTAAAGCATACATTGACCAAGATACCCATCCTCCTGCTCAGGTTTCCAGAAGTATACGGGACCTTCATCCTCCGCGAGAGAGGTTTGACGAGCTGATGAAGTGCTCATTTTGCTTTTAAATATCAATGTTGAAGTATATTTATGACCTCGAATTTTTGAATTGCTATATTAAAGGCGTCAACTTTTTTTCTTTCTTTTTTTTTTCGTGTCGATTCGAATTCAAATTCCTTTCGATAGAAAATCGAAGAAGGGATATGTTACTTTCTTAAATATTGGAAGCCTCCAAAGTCCTTCCTTTCAATCCTACGGCCACCGCGAAGGTTCTCATAATATATTCGAGTCAAAGATTCTTTCGTGTCACATAGCCCGTTACTATTGCGGTGCCCGGAACAGTCACCAGGAGCTTTTTTTTCCTTTGAGAATTTCAAATTTCCAATTTTTCTGAGTCACCACGCGTGGTCACGTTTTGGCGGGCGGTGTGGGCGGCTATGAAAGCCCTACCACTTGGCCCTACGCCAGAGAGGCTGGTGGCCATGATGGTCTAGCTGCTTAAGCAACTACGGCTAAGCCTCCAACGAGCGTCTTAGACATTTTTTGCTCAGTCGCGAACTGTATATATTCACTACTTATTTTAAAAATTCAATGAATTCAAGCCCCTCTCATACCTACTACGTAAGTAGGTTGATACTATGTATGCTTGTAACTTGAATGCTTGATTTTCAATTGGGTTGCCTCAACGGCACCAGAAGTAACCCCTCCTGCCAGCGTGATAATATGGACCTTGTAAACGAAAGGATGCAAATATGACCCCCAAAGTCGCAAGTTCTGCCCCCAGGGGTAATGCCTGTATTCCACGTACATCTTTATCAAGGACCGAACTTCGTTTACGGATTCATCCCAACCTTGTATGCGAAACAAAAAGGAATGCAATGCCAATCCTCGGCAACAATAATATCATGTGGGTTCGGTGCATCTGGACTCCAAATACGACGATAATATGAAGTAAATGCCAACCGGGCAGCCGGGCAGCCGGACGGGACTCTTCAGAGTTACGTTGTCCGAAAAGACCTCTTTGCTTTCGGTGTGCGGTATTTACCGCAAAGCCCCGCTCAAAGGTTCGGGAGCAACACCAGTAGAGTAAGTTGGTATCGAGGTAATTGCTCCCTTGGTCTAATTTCCCGCGCGGCCGCGAGACTCTAGATGGAAGCGATATATTGTCCATCCATTTTAAACGTTTTGAAATACCTTGTCTGTTGTCTATGAGCGATAAATAGAGAAGCAGTTAAGGTACTTTATTTAGAATTGTTCCAATGTTTTTTGGGGGTTTACCTCGCGTGCTCGTTTGCAGTTGCTATGAAATGACCAATTACCAAGGTGATCCATGATCCTCCCCACTCCCATGCTTTTGTCTTTTGTTCCTTGATCCTTTCAAATATTTCCGAGGCGACCCGCCTCTTCACCAAAAAAAAAAAAAAAAAAGAAAAAGAAAAAAGAAAAGATCGTCTATAGTTGCAAAGTGGAGGAGGAATGTCGTTTTTTTTTTTTTTGAGCAAGTGTTAACTTGTCTCGGGGTCCTCTGTGGGGCCAGACGAGCGAGGTCCGCGGGATTTTGCTCCATTTCGGTGGTAGATCACCGGCTTACATCGCTACATCGCTACATCATGCCCTCCCACAAGTACCCTCTTCCCCCAGGCTCCTTTTTTTTCGCAATCGGGAAGTGAAAATCATCCGAGCAGCGACGCCCCTTTTCCCTATTCGACATTACGTATTTTTGTTCCTGCAGGCACGGCCGCGATGTCCAACTTTTAGCAATTCCTTTGTGAGAGAGATAAACTATAATGTAAAGATAGAGCCGTAGAGAGCTCGAGAGGAGCTACACACATAATCCGCTTGCAGTCCTTAATCCAATTAACGATCGTAATTACAGTACCATACGACGGCCTTTTTTTTTCTCTTTGCAGAATTTCTCTTTTCGTTTTGAAACATTGCTTAAAGGAAGACAGACACTCATCATCCAAGCCTTCTCTTTCTTGCGTTTGTTTACGCCTCCACGCCTCCCAATCTTCTAGACTTCTTTTGTTGGAGAAAAGAAGAGTTAAATTCCCTTTTTTGCTTTTATCAAAATATTTGGTATTATACCCACTCGGTTCCTCTTTGGCTTGTCAGCCATACTACTACTGTGTGTGAGAAAAACCTGGTTGAGAAACGGATATCCTGATAAGTATCCAACAGGTCTGAAATTGCGAATTCGAAACTTTCTGTATCAGAAAATTTAAATTCTTCGGCGCGTAAAATTAATCTGCTAAAACGAAGCTCTTTCTAGACGCATGGCATTCCTCCATTTGGGGTAAAAAGGTCGCGTAATGCATTAGATTGGTACATGGTGGAATATATTTTGGAGTTTCCTGAGACCACTTCTATTTCTCTTCACTATCGATAGCAATTGTTAAGCATTTTTGTTTTTTTGATTGGAAATGTTTCGAAAAAAAGGGATTTTTTTATTTTCCTATATAAGAAAAATCTGGGAAGCTTTTAAGGGTCGCCGATTTCGCCTGCATGCAGGTGTACGTTCAATGTATCAGCATCAACAGGTTAGATGAGAATCTCCCCGCCACGTGGATTTTGCTGTTTGATATCTGCTGCTTGTTCGAACTTTGCCTGTCGGAAAAAAAAATTCTTGTTTGAGGATTTTTCACTATACCGTAATATAGGAGACAGTATAGATTCGTGGTCTTGTGATCATGATACGATAACAACATTGTTCTCGCCTTTGAATCTAGGCTGTTGTTAATCTATTTTCATCATATATAGGTTATTCACAAGCTTTGCCTAGTTCAACTCAACCGTTTATTATTCATATATACGGTTAGTGCCATGCATGTATCGAACCTTTCGACAGGGATTCGCTCGTCAGGAACCTACCTATATCATTTAGAGCCCTTGTCGTCCGATTTTTATTCAATTGCTGCCTATACTCATCCGAATATATAAAACACGTTGGACCAGGGAAAAAAAAAGTTGTATAGCAATAAATATATATTAAAATGTTTAGATATACCAGTACTTTATTCTGTTTACACTACTACTCTGTTTTAAATTTTATCCAGTTTATCACACATGCACACGGCGGTGCCGAAAACATGCTTGTTCGCCTTTTTGACGAGTTCACCGACACCGAACTAGAACAAATTGTCGTCACGATCATGAGTGGAAGGCACTTGCGATCGCCCTCTCCCCTATCCCCTTTTATTTATTATTTTGCGGGCCTATGGATATTATCGACCCTTGCTGTAATTCCGTTTATCTCTTCATCCAAGGATCTTGTTCGTTTCAAAGTTATTGCTATAATTAATTATTACATACAGCCGTTATCCCGTATATCTCTCTTCGATTGAATATTACTTTTTTCTCTTAAAGTTCCACGTGCTGTAAATTAAAATATTTAATCGAAAGATAGTCATCCTTCGGAGAATGAATGAATCAAGTTAGTCTACAAGCTGGAGACCCTCACGAGGAGAGGAAGTCGTTATTAGAGGCAAAATAAAAGAAAGATATTGAGAAAAGGGAAAAATATCGAAAGGGTTAATTACCCCGTTAGACGAAAAATACTACATAAAAGAGCAAGGAAGAACCCTGACAATGGTGAGGCTCTGGACCACTCTTCAACTATCAGGCTCGTACCGTAAAGTCTCCCCATCCGTGCAAAGTTCACGTGTGATACGAGATATTTGAATCAATATGATAGTATTTATTTTGACTTGACGGATGAATATGAAAGTCGGTCTTAATTCTAGCCCAGTATATCTGAGTATATACCTATCTTTTGCGCTTCGCCAGCTGGTATACTACTGATGAAAAATCGCGCTTTTTTCCCCGTATTATAAGTGATTCTACCAAGAATTATATCGCGACGTCAAAATGGAATACTAGAAATATCCAAATCCTGCCAACTTGATTGAACGCTATCGTAACTTCTAAGGAAGCTTCGGAAATCGGAATGTTATCAGAAATTTCATTCCGGCTGTTTCCAGCACAAAGGTTAGAAAAACCTACCGAGTACAATTTCGTGCCTGCCACTAGATTCATCCTTTTCTTTCCTTCTTTTCTTTTCTTTTTTTTTTTTTTTTTTTTTTTTTGGGGGGGGGGTATTCAAGATACTATTTCCCGTAAGACAATTCTTATCTACCCGTTACTTCGAGCTTCTGTTACAAGATGCAAGCGATTGGCTTAGTTTCTGGTGACATTGCAGGGACTCCGTGCCGATTTTAATCGGTTCCTGTCTTTTTTCCCCCTTCTTTTTTTTTTCTTTTCCATTTTTCGTCGAAAGACAAGTACTTACGTGCTAGTTTAAATCTGGGTTGCGGGCTCGGTCGATGTGCATTGAGGGGTCAATAGTATACATGGTCCCTTATGAAACGTCTCGTGTCAGAATTTTGGGCAGGTCGAGGACCCTTGGTGGGGCGCGGAAGGAGTTGTAGGATCGCAAACGCCGTTCAAACAAATTCTGCTGCAAAGAAAAATAAAATGTACATCTTTATTAACAATATTAATATTACCAACACTGCTAAATCCAGTGGGATAATTTGTCGGTCTCGACGTATATATTGGCCGATCGATCGTCACGAAAGAAATGTAGAAGCCATTAATTAATGAGCCAGTACGTTTTATTTAACAACATTTCTAGATCTAGCAAGTTTCTACGATGAAGCAAGCAGGGGATTAATTTCCTTCACAAAATCTGGGAAAAAGCTAGAAAGAAATCAAGTGAACTTTTCTAGAGAATTCTGCAGAGAGATTATCAATCAGTAGCACAAATACCACTAGTTAAACACTAGTGCCAGTCCAGTGTTCTTTTTTATTTCCGGCTTCAACCTCGTATCAAAAGGCTCCCTTCAGATACATCCTGCTGCATATCAAGAAATAAATAGAAGCAGAGGACTTTTAAATTAGATAATCGAGCAAGAGCGAACGCTAAATAAAATTTGAAAGAGGATCGGTAAAGGCTGGTTCTTATAAGCTTACTCTTTATCAAAAAATAAATCTAGAATGAAGTGAGGGCGTTCCGACAAACGCATCGTGGCCTTCTTTCGTCTCGTCTAGAAGGATATACACTTTGCGTAAGTGCGGGAAGATATTCGTGCGGCACAGTCACATCCCACCCATCTCTTCGTCAGGATGAAACGTACGATGAGATTGTTATCTTGCAAAAGTCTCGATTCACACTACTGAGCGATGAATACAACGTACTCCTCAGCATGCTTGCCTACTGGTTCCCTTGCTATTGCGGGGGAAATTACCGCCGAAATAATTATTGACTGCACACTTCTGAGACGTACATATTTAAAAAAAAAAAAAAAAAAAAAAAATAATAAATAAATACTGCGGTTAATATCGTATAGAGACTTTGCTGAGCAGGTGCTTGCCTAGTGAACATGGACTTACCGCCTTTGGAGCTTTACTCCGTTGAAAATACTCTACTAGCTACTTGCTCTGCCCACTTCGGATTTCAGAGGCCTGTTCTAAACGATTGCTATTTTTTTCACTATTCTTTCTCCCCTCCGTACCTGTTTGGCTCGACTCAACTTCGTTCCCAAGTGCTTGTGATGGTCCCAAAACTACCGTGTTGACGATTTCCCCTGCCGCAGGGTCTTAAGCCGATAACAGTTGTAGAAACCTGTATCCTCTCTCTCTTCTCTTCTTATCTTCGTTTCTTTTTTTTTTTTTTTGGGCTTATTCTCTCCTCTCCTGCTATATTTCCCTTTCTCTGAAAGCATTGAATTTTATCACTATTAGCACAATTTTTCAACTCTTTTATTTTGTACGACCTCTCTAGACTCTATCCGATTATCACGATTGGAGTTAAGCAAATATGTCTTGCTTTGCATATCGGTCAAGAAAGGCACGTTTTTTTTTTTTTTTTTTTTTTTTTTTTGGAAAGAATCGAGCCGTCAGCCGGGCACATTTCACTACCACGTTTTAGGAACTCTATATTATTCTATTTCTCTCCCTTCTCCTTTTTAGCCAAATATCTCACCGCGAACGAAGGCAGTTCAATGCTTCGTCGCTTCGGCGGTAGTCTTACATTCTACTTTGATCCAAAAAGCGTTTGCTTTCCCGATTAGTGAACGGCTCGGTTGGCTTCACCACGCGATCCGCTCACCTGCCATTCCGTTTTGAAACCATCCAGCTTTATTATTAAAAAAGAAAATAAAAAGGATCTTTCCCCTTGTCGATTTTGTATCCTGAGCGGAAAATATGTTTTTTTTTTTCTTTCCCCCATGACATGCTTCTGATTAGGTTCGATCGCGAGCTCTCGATAGAAACAAATTGAAGCTAACAAGGATAAAGCACAAGGCAGGTCGTCAGAATGACCTTGTTTATTCTTCATGATGAGGAAGGTTATAGGTGAGGAAATTGAAACGGAAAAAGTTATAGGGAACAACACTTGACGGTTAATTTCATTAGCCCACAAATCAAATAAATTAAACAAATAAAAACCTTGGCTACTTTTTTTTCTGATGAAGTTTCCACTGGTGTAGAACAGCTTAAAAAACGGATAATAGAAGCCGATGATTACGAATCCTGTTGTGATATAAATTAATTGACGGTATAATCAGAAGCTAGAGGAACGGATAATTAAGAGAAGAATAATCCATGTACAATTGAACTTGATCTCATTACTAGCTATGGGTATTCGTTGTAAGTCGTAAGAGCACAGATATAAATATATTCAAATATAAAATTTTATGTCTTATAAAAAGGAGATAGAAAGAATCGGCCTGTAGCTGATAATGCCTGCATCTTCTCGCAAAGAAGGAGAGATATTCATCCACAAGACACTTAAAGGCGAATATCTTTTGCTGTAATCATGACGAAAGACGGCTTTTAGTATTCAACCTTGGAGGCTCTTTTCTGTCAAGCAACGTATGGATAGCAAGTATCGAGAGGGATATGCTCTTTTTTAAAACGAGAAATATAAAGAGCGAGCCGAGAAGAAGGGGGTTCACTGGAGACGGATCTGCGCATTTTTGAAGAACCCTGATGAGCGCTAGTCTGCGCAAAAAGTAATGGCGATGAGATAAAAGATTTTCAGCAGAGCAACGGTGTGACGAAGAACGAATGGAAGGAAAAGGCTATTGCTTTGAGAAACAATTCTCCCTCCCAGCAAGCGGAACGAATATTGAATAATCCTTACCTCTGTCAATCACTTGTATATTGCCTTATTATAATTACAAAATAGTAATAGTAATAATATGACTAAGTTGCCTATAGATATTATGCTGAAAAAAAATAAAAAGGGATGCAGCCCCGCCGTCATCACCAGGTACCAACCATGTGAGTAACCAAGCAACGTACAGTCCCTGCGAATACCAATTGAACGGACAACGGTTTTAGCTGGAATGAGTTGAGGGTACACGACTAAAAGCATTTCGATGAAGTCACTAGAGATGAATTGGCTATTAGGACGATTCGGATGTCCCTTTTCTCTTCCTCCTCTCTCCTTTTTCTTCCTTCGGCGATAGACAGGCGTATACGACCTTACGCCACGGAGAAGCGGACTTTTGGGCCAACTCACTTTTATCAACGGAAAAAAAAAAAAAAAAAAAAAAAGCTATCACCCTGAGTACTCTACTTCTCAACTACTCACGAAGCTAAAAGCGACGAGGGTTAGATAGAACAAGCTCAAGGATACTAATAGAAGCGCTTAGAATGGCTATACTCTGCAAGTCAAAACAGTCTTGTTATAATAGTTTTTTGAAGTCGAGCAAAGAAGAAAGGGACCAATAACAATAGGCTCTTCCTTTCTTTTTCCTTTCCTTTCAACGGCACCCCCCAAAAAAAAAGATGCAGAGTGGGGACGTTTTAAGGACAAGTTAAACATACCTGGGGATAATTGTATTTTTTTTTTTTTTTTGAGAGGGAGAGAGAGGAGGAAAAAAAAAGAAAATATTTCACAATAAAATAATAAAATAAATAAATTCAGGAAATGGATGGAAATGGTGCCTCTTATCGTTAAGCCCCTTCTATTACTTAGGACCGCTGTTAATGTCTGATAATCAAAAATCTTTTATTTTTATTTTTTATTTTTTATTTTTATTTTTTTTTTTATTTTTATTTTTTATTTTTATTTTTATTTTATTTTTTATTTTTTATTTTTTATTTTATTTTTTATTTTTATTTCCTGAGAGTATCCTTTTTTCTTTTTCTTTTCTTTCTCTCAAACCTCTTCCCCCTTGTAGTGTCTCTTCTTCTCTGCTTTTTCCCCCTGCTTTGCTTTTGTTCCCACATCGCTTTCTTTTCTTTTTCTTTCTGCTTCTTTCTTCTGCTATAGCCTATCACCTCCTGCTTTGACAATCATGTCCTCGTTTTTTTCGTTCCCAACTTACCCCAATTACATTTTGGAGGGCCTCCTTTACGTCCGGGTCCTCTTTTCTTTTTCTTTTTCCTGGTTGAAGTGAAGTAAATGCAGTAAGATACTTCCAGAGTGTATAGTAGGTATTAGTATTTCATATATATAGAAATTATAATATCTCAGTACTCGATATATATTAATAAAAAAGGTCCTTTTTCCTTTGGAGAATCATCCAGAAGTTTTTCCTTTTAAACCTCTACTCCCTTCTTATTCCTCTTCAAGGCCCTCTTTATTTTATTTTGTTTTTTATTTATTTATTTATTTATTTTTTTCCCGCACGAGAAAAAGGAAAAAGTTTATCGAAAGACCTATCCGAGATCGTCTTTCTTCGCCGTTACGGTAGTATTCGACATTTCCGGTTGGAGCGCAGGACCGGTTTCCGTATATTCAACAACAGTCTATTCATTGGCTAGTCCAGCGAGTCCTCACGACGGAGGCAGGCCCCGATTGAATTTTTTACGTTGAGGAAGAAAAGGCATTTTATTTCTTTTTGAGGAAACTTCGAAAGGTGCGGTACGATACGGAAGATCGAACGGAGCAAAGGGCTTTTCGACAGCAATAAAACTTCTCTGTGGTGATGAGAAGTCTGTAGCACGATAACCGGGAAACTTGCTTTCGAGAGAGCTTTGAAGAGAAGATTTTTATATTCTTTAATATAACACAATAAGACCTTCAGTATCAATGGCTCTGGCTTTATTTCCTCCCCGCGCTGCCCCGCGGCAGGGAAATCAACCAACCGATATAATTAAAGATGAACCAATTGTCTCGGTTACGGAGGCGGTATGAATTCCCCTTTGCGTTTTGCTTTTAAGCCTCGTCCTATTATGGATACTTGTTAACATAAGGAAATAAAACAGAGCCTCTCGAGAAATCATGTAAGGTCAGATTCGAGATCTAATTCTCCTATGAGAGTGGCTTCAGGCCGACCTGATTCGCCGAGTCGCGCCCACGCTGTTAAGCAGCCGAGCCTATCACCAATAATCGACAGTCCAAGCTCTGCGACATCTAGTACCAGATCCCAGGAGCCAACTAAGGGATTGATACCTCGTTCACAAGCCCACTTCCAATTACTCGTCGAACGGCTCTGTTAAGAGCTCTACATCGTCTAATAAGTCTTCTTACCTCGCCAATCCAAGTTAAAGGCCAAGGAGGCTTGGATGAGACGGAAAGGAAGTCTGTCGGAATTGGACACCATGACGACGGTGCAAGAACACACTATGGACTCACGTAAGTCATGAAGGCAAGAAACAATGTCTTGGAAAGGTCATTATATTAACGTCCTCTTTTTTTTTTTTTTTTTTTTTTTTTTTTTGCAGCACTATTCCAGGAGGCCCCCCATGCATGACAGACAGGCAAGTCTGCCACGTCTACTTGGCAGCAAACGATACAAGAATCCAAGGGCCCACTGCCAAAGCGACCCCTCCTGAGTTCCCAATGAATATTCCTGCCAAGAACGCTGGTTAAGACGATACATTCATCAGTGTCACCTCTCCAGTGCCGCCAATAACAACCATTACCCCTGCTCAAAGCCCCACCGACGAGAACCCCCAGAGGTGCCGCCGAAGGAAAACGCCAAAGGCACTCAAAGCACCAAAGCAGGCTGCAAGGTCCCTCCGCTGAAGATTAGTAAAGCTCCGCCAAGATCACGACAAATATCTCCCCGAATGCCAATGAATGTCAAAAAGTGCGGTTGAGCCATGTCAGTCTGCTGGCCGTGGTACGCCGAGCCCAGTTAACAGCATCGGAAGGAGCTGCGAAGTCGGACGTTTACCAAAGCCTGAACCAAAACACACCCTTTCAACCAAGGCAAAAAAGCAAGATACTCCAGATAAAGCCAAGCGGAAGAGCACGAATTACAGAGCGTTGCCCAGTGGATTGCGCCCCGCAGATGCGAGCAAAATCTTCAGCCTAATGTCATCGAATCTCTGCAGAATGCTGCAAGGAAGACATCTGAGAAATTCGGTGTCCTATCACCGAAAGATGTCGATGTCCTTACACAGGTAATACCATACTCTAAAAAAGAAAGGGAAATATATCAGCATCTAACCCGTTGCTCCTGTGTAGGAATTGTCCCAACTGGAAACCGCTGCGAGTATCTTCGTAAAAACACATAGAGAATTAAGGAGCGGCAGAAGAGAATTGCACAAAAGATGCTTGATCTCCTCAAGTCAGAGCATTCGACGGGATTCTCCCGGGTATCGCTCCTGAAGCAACAAGAAGCCCTGGCAGACCTGGACAACTCAATGATGATTGGGAAGCCAAAATGGAAAGGGTACGTACAACGCACTGCAATTCAATCCATACTCTTGTTAATTGATACTAACATCATCTTTGTCTTTTTAAATATAGGCAGAGGCAAGACGCGCACAAGTACACAGGAAACTTCTGAACATGTTGCGGCAGCCTTGAGCGTTCCGGCGGGAGAATAGCTTTGGCAATGCAAAACGGATGGTAACTCCACCTGCCACTCCAGAAGAGCAATTTCGTGATAGCAAAAAGCTTGATCGGCTTCAATCTATCACCGTCTGGGCTTTAATGTCGGACGTCGAGATATGTTGGCTGACAAGAAATAGGAAGGTTCGTTGAACATCAAGCATGCAATATGATCGCGTCAATTTGAGGAATCCACCGCTGACTGAGAGCAGAATACCTTAATAATATTTTCTGAAGAGTTCCCGGCCAGCATGCCTTTGAAATTTCTTTATTTTCCACAATTGAATATACACCAAATGTCTATTTCAGTTTTATTTGTAGAGTGTATTGCCTTTATCCAAATGGCAACTCAAACTACAACAAATAATTCATCACGATGCGATAACGAGCGACATATTCTTTGGCTTCCGAAGAGCCATAGTGTTTTCTTCAAGAGAATCGGTTTGATTTCTCAATCACTTTCAAAAAAAAAATCCTTAAGAAGCCGTTTTGGCTTTCTCAATTTCTCCCTTCCTAGCGTCGGGTCGAGATCCTCTGATCAATTTCGATTCATTTGTTATTTTTTTTCTTTTGTCGGCGTCAATGGCTTCTTTTTTTTTTTTTTTTTTTTAAACTCTACTCCCATCTCGTAACTTCTTAATCGGAGTTTGACTCGACCAGTAAATAACTGTTCTCGAATCGCCCTGCCATGGATTATCTCCTTAAAACCTCCACCCTAAGCACGCTCCGAAGGGAATTTGACTGTTGTCCCTCAAATTCCGACCCTACGTTCTCTACCTTAGCACTCTTTTGATGTATATTTTCTTCTCTTTGATTTTATTCTGTGTAAGCAGATGCTAACGCCTGCTCTTTTCGTCAAGCGCTGTATCAAGCCCTTCCTTTTTTTTTTTTTTTTGGCTTTCTTTTTCTTTTGTCAATAATTCGGCTGGATATCGTATAGTTTCTACTAGTCTTTTCTTCATTTCCGGCAAATCCTCAGCTTTGCTTTTTTTTTCCGTTTGTTTTTTACCTTGCACCCATTTTCTCTATTTCACTTCTTTCAATAATTGTTGTGATTGCATCACCTCATTCTGGCTTGTACTTTTGTTGAACCGTTGCCGCTCTCTAGCGCTGTTCTACTTACATCAACCCCCGCTATTATGCATTATCCTCTCTCCAACCGTGGGCAAGTTTTGGCTACAACTTCCCTCTACCTGCTCCGTGCCTTATAACCTGTAAATAAATATAAAAAAAAAAAAAAAAAAATTCGACAGGGCTCTCCTTGCAAGGGTCTTATCCTAATCCTAGGAAATTTATCCCGTTCGCTGTGGCTTAAACATGGCTGACACTTTGATTTCATGCAATGTGAATTTTTTATTTCTAATATGGAAACAAATCGTCAAGGATTCAGTCTAATATTTCCCCGAACGAATATTCCATGAACTGGGGAGGGATCGTGATTGGGAACAGGCAGGTAATGTGGAACTCATTCCCACATGCAAAGCCATCATGCAATGTCACCTTCGTTTCAATCAACACAGCCTAAAAACGTGGGTTGTTTCGTTCCTTACAGCTTGATGCAGCAGCTTTCTGTGATCTTCATATCAGATAATCCTAATTAAGGAACACCTTTTAGTTTCTCTCATTATATGTTTGTATAGGCTATATCGTTCGATTTTTTATTGATTTATCCATATTTTTTTTTTTTTTCTTTTTCAATACTTCACACTCAGGTTCACCTCGAAGTTCAAATTGACATTCCGTATATGGTTTGGACGCATTCACACGGGCCGCCCTTTTCTTTTTTACATATAACGATCTATATATCAATATCAATATTCACCCTCTATCCATCTTTTAGCGCGCAGTTTTGTCTAGGCTTTGTCCGGCAAGTAGAAGTCAACAAGAGACTCCACAGGATCAGCATTTTGCACCCGATAATATGATAGTGATAACATTAACGTGCTTTCTTTCCTTTTTTTTACGCTTTGTTTTTAATTTCTTTTCCGTCCGCAAATGAATCCGGGCGCCGGCTAAATACAAAAATATCACGAGTCCTCGTGGGAAAGTCCCCTCTCACGGCTTTTTAGCGAAATATCCGCACATTATTATACGTACCTCGTTTTATTTTTTGTTTACTTAGGTATATAATTTTGTTTTTTTTTTATCCTATCTTTCCTCTTTTTCACTCCTTTTTACGTTTAGTTTCCTTTAAGAGTGTTTTCGAACTTCGCTTTGGGAATAAACAATAATATATATGAAATCGGTTTACGCGCCGTTAAGTGCTTATACTAGAACGAGAAGCGAAAAAAGCATGCGTTTTTGTTTGTCAATTGTTTTTGGAAACGAGAAAAAAAAAAAACCGAGGGAAAAGATGGCGGATCCCTAGCGTCACGCACGAAGCCTACGGCGACAGCGAGCACAGATGCTATCATGTTCACCTCCTTGCAAGGCTAAGAGGCGCCAGCCATCCCAAGGATTGAAGCAGTCAGGGACTCAGGGGAAACATTCATAGCCCTTGGGGGTGAAAACTCAAGGATTTTTTGTGGGCTTTCAAGAAGTGCTGGACACATTTCTTCTTCCTTCCTTTCATCAATTATAACATGCGCCAGTCTGATATAGGTAGGTGTGATGTTAATATCCTCACTTTTTTTCTTCGTCAATCACAAAAGGAAACAAAACATCGATCAGCGCTCTCTGACTCTTTGACGTAAGTGATTCCTCGAAAAAGGATCAAGTCTTCTAGGCACTTAACCGTTATCAGAGATGTATTAAGGTGTGTTATTTATTTATTATTTATTTACTTTTCGGGCTTGTATGTCGTCACTGTTATTACTGTATTCCTGTCTCGACAGCCGGAGGTTGAATATAACTTAGGTGTAAGTCTCAGGCGCTAATCCTATTCTGAATATACTTGAGATATTCAATCTGCAGTGTGACCCCGATATCAGATCCCCAAGCCCCCGCTATCAATAAATAAATAAATATAAAAAAGCAAAGAAAGGGAAAAGGAGGGGCTAGACCTAAAGAAAATAGAGGAAAACTTCAATTTAGCCTTGGCCTTTGCGCGCTAGTTAAACAAATCCCGACCGGTTTCGCCAGGGAGGAGCCTCCGGTATAACTCTCCCCACTTCTTTGTCTCGTATACCGATTAAGACTGGGGTCGACGCTGAAGAGTCTATGAGATATAAAAGCAAAACAAGGTTGTAATTGTTGGTAAGAAAAGAAAAAAAAAAAAAAAAAAAAAAAGAGGAACAAGAAAAGGAGGTTCTTTAGCTCCGGGGAAGCAGGAAGAGCGATGATTTACTGCAACGGTTTTTTTTTTTTTTTTTTTTTTTTTTAACCTCCCTCTGTATCCTGGATTCCTTGCTAAGTTTGCTATTATTGCTAACCTCCACGGATATCGCACCCCGAATCCGATCCGAAAATAGTCAAATTGCGACTTTATCCGTTTCGGATACAATATATTTCGTTGGTTATCAGTTTGATATTCGAGTGAATAAAAAAGAATAGGTTGAGTAAATAAATGATTGAATAAACTTTTTTTTATCCACTTTCCCTTTCCCCACTTGTACTTTTATTCGCAATAAAGAGAAGGAGATAGCTTGCCTGCCAACGCATACCTGCACGATCCATATCAATTATCTGAAGTATTTTTCCCCTCTTAGTATGATTGAATTTATCATAAATTGGTCAGTACTTATGTGGGGAAACGCTAAATACTGCTTGTTGAATTGAGCTATAAGACACCGTTATATTAGGGGGCGGAAGCGATTGTGCAGCTCGGTAGGGACCGATTGAGCGTCGTCCTTTCCGATTGTGCATTCGGTTTCCAAGATAGGAAAATAATCAAAAAAAAAAAAAGAAAAGTTTTTTTTTATATACAAACTATTCAATATCGCCGTCTTATCGATATTCTCACTTTGACTATTTGTCTTATATATATGAAGTATGAACCCCTGAATATAACCTAACGACGTAAACCTTAGTCAAAGTATACATATAGATATATATTTTCGTTGAAAAAAAAAAAAAAAATTGCGAAAGGAGTATATAGCAAATATTTCTGAGTACCTTTGCAGTTTGCTCGGATGCCTTGCGAATTGTTGGTCCGGGTCGTATTTTATTTGCAACATGCTGATACGGTTTGTGGCCGACACAGACTTTACTTGATACCCTCCAAAAATATTGAAGGGGAGATAACACTCCAGCCGGAGGGGAGTATATCTATTCGTGAAGGTATATTTGATATACATGAAGAAAGGATTTGATTATCGGTCTTAAAGACACAAAAACACAACATTATTCCTTTCTGTTGAGAAAATACCTTACGAAAAACTGCTCGAATATCTCAAGCAGAGACCTTTTCTCTCTGCTGCGCCCTAGTCCTCTTTGCCATAGTAGTCATAGGATAGGAGCCATCCCTACTTTGGACCATTCCTGCGATCACCAAGAGCGACCATGGCTTCATATGGTGTCAACAAGGGTCGAGGGAAAGCGTAACCCCAGTCGATACTCAACCGGGGGCAAGCAACCTGGACCCACGCTTCCACGTCCTCAACATTGCAAGTTTCCCGGAAATATTTCGCTCAGTAGCAACAGGACGTAAGGGATACCCAGTTTCTTCAACCTATCCTCGAGATTTCCAAGCACGTTGGGATTGCCTGGCGGCCCAGCGTGCCAAGATGAGGCCGTACTTCCGGGCCTTCCTCGCGTCCGCGATAGCAGACCTCCTGAGATTCTGCATCTCTTCGTGATCGTAGCCCTCCCTCGTAAATTTCCGGGAGTACGGATCGTATCTGAAGGCAGGGATTGCGGGTTCTGAATCATCACTGACTCGAGGTGAAATCGACCGTCACCGAGATAGATCACGGCATCAACGCCTCCAGAATCGACAAGGCTTAGTTCTTCCTTCGGTTCAGCCTAGGAGCGGTACAACCCAGTATCTCCCTTTTGACAAGGGCATTATCTGCGGAACGGTCACTTGCAAGCCGTAACCTTCCAGTTCCGCTTTCACCCTGTGTATCGTGGCGTTAAACTGGATAGTCCTACTAGCGCGATCCGTTTCCCCGGCGAAAAGTTTCTCTTCATGGTCGCCACGAAGTGCGAGGCGTCGATGCCAATGTTGACAAGACGTACATCGTCTTGATCTTGGTCACGTCGACGGGACCAAGCAGCTGTGAGCATAGTGAACGAGGAAATCGCAACCCAGAGCCCTCGCCGTGTAGTCGTCGATGCAGCAGGCGCCGTACGTGACGTCGCCCATGATCAGGGTGTCACAATCGCAGAAACGTCGAGAATGTCGGATATAGTGCACGCGAATATGAGCAGACCTTCCGGCATCTGCAACGCCACCCTGCGTGCCCCTTGCTTTCGGATGTTCCATACGGTCTTGTGAATTTCGAACGAGTAGTTGGCAGGCAGCAGCGAAATCGCCTCGTTCAGGGACTCATCGTTCATAATCTCGTCGGGAATCTGGTTTAAAGACCGGCCAATACGCCGTGGGCGGCGTGTCACTAATCAACGTTGGACGGGTAGAATAAAATATTTTTTGGACCCCACGTTAGAAAGTTATGAACTTCATAGCGCAAAAGTATAACCAACAAGCAATGTTGATCGTCTTGCTAGAGAGACATGTCTCTTTACGATAAGATTAACTTAAGGACTGTTGTTCCAACAATACTTCAGCGTTGTTGTTTCCATCGCCATCAGCTTGACCACCATCAGTTTTTCGTATTTCCACTGCCGTTTTTCTCCCTACGAAACGCCTCCGCGGTTCCTTCGTAGGAGTGGTCTCCGCCTGCGACTCTGTATTATGGTTCCCGGCTCTGTCGATATTGTGTCGGCCATCTTGTTATATGTATTGAAATATACTACCTTGTTATATTGAGGTATCAAGGTTGCGCTGTTTTTTTTTTTTAAGCGGGATGTTCTTTGCATTTCATTTTGTCTAATAAAAGAAAGAGAGAAAGAAAAAGAAAACAAGAAAAAAGAAAGGTGCAAACGACACGTTCCGCCGGAACACTGCGAAGTTGCGCTGAAGGGTTCACATTCTTCAAACCTCCTCCCTCCAAGTCATCACGTGAGGAATCAAGATGCCAGGCACGATATTACCGGTACGCTCCCCTTGCTATTATTGCAATTTCATCTTGGCTGAGATCTCGATCGATTGATACGATTAAAAAAAGGAAGGGAAATTACAAGAGACAGTGCAGTGGTCACCGGCGGAATCTTCAAAGTAGGGTTCGGCGGAGTCCCGCTGCGATAAACCACAGTTCGGAGGTTTAGCACCAATTCATTAGAAATCGATGTATAACCGAGGATATTCGGCCCCCCAAAGAAAGAGGGTATTACTTAGAGGCTTATCATCATTTCGCAGATTTCTTTGCCCCGCCGCGGGGAAGTTCTTTTCTTCCGCTTTCGCCGAGGAATGACGGTGTGATCAGTGATAAGATGGACGCCTTTGACGATGACGGTGATGATGATAAACGAACGGTACTTCACAAGTATGTTTCAAGCCAAACAAAAACGATAAATGGAGATCTAAAATGAAATAAATCCCTTCAGGCATCAACTGCTATGAGTTCATGATTTAATGGAAATATTCACATTTTAGACATTTCCAGTGTCTACTTTCTCTCTCTCTCTCTCTCTCTCTCTCTCTCTTTTAATGCTTACTCTTGTTCCTCTACCTTCATTGGCCTCTAAATAGTACATATACTTCTATCATTAGGAATAACGACACATTCTATCTATATTATTTTTATTTTATTTCTTTAATATTAATCAATATATTTAATTGGCTCTAGTATTACCACTGTCTGGTAGAATCTATCTAGGATCTATACGAGCTCAGTAAATTACGTAGTGAAAGCGAGCTTTCCCCAGCTTTACCATTTCTAACCGCAAAGCCAAAAGGAAAGGGGGGGAATTTTCTTTTCTCACCCGAATATTCTCTCAACAAGGTAAAATATTATTCTCATTCCTTGCCCTTACATTATTAAAAAACTCCCCAAGTGATTCCCTCTTCTGTGTTTGTATTTGAAAAGTTCCATTTGTTTTATCACGAAGCCCTCTGCGGATTTAAACGTCTTACCCTTCTCTTCCCGTTCACGTTTTGATCATTCGGGGGGTTCCCGGTTTCCATCCTTCTCTTTTGCTTCGTTCGGTCTTAGTGCAAATCCTGTTGCCTTGCATAAGCAGTGCATTTCTTCCAATTACGTCTTACCCTCCTGCGAAGCCACCCTTTTGCGCAAAAGGAGCACTTCTTGTAAAGCCTTGTTTTAGGATTTCTTAGCACTCTCTTTTATTTAAGATTTTCATTTCTTTCTTTTATTTATTTCTTTTTAAATAGTTCCTCATGATGGCACCGAGCTACTATTCCGAAACGTCTTGCTCACCGTTCTTCGAAAGCAGCCGATTTTACCCCACATCACTCTTCGAGCCTCGACCATCGCCGCCACATCGCGAACGAGAGCCATGAGGATGCCGGTGAGGACGTATACGAGTGCTCCCGCTTATGCGGGGAACCCCAGAAGCTTTTCGACCAACAGCGGAGGAACTCGGAGTCGTCATCGGATTTCGTGAAGATCGTAGAAGTTGGCCCGCGGGACGGACTGCAGAACGAAAAGGAAATAGTGCCGACTGAGACCAAGATAGAGCTGATAGAAAAACTCAGCAAGACCGGGTTGAAAGTGATAGAAGCCGGAGTTTTGTAGCGGCGAAATGGGTTCCGCAGGTAAATTTCATATTCCACACATTGGAAATGTTATCTGATAGATGAAAATGAGATGAAAAATGATGATATCATCGCGGAGGAAGAACGAAGGAAGAAGCGACAAGGAAGCGTATGGAAAAGTGAAATAGCTTATTTTGTGGCGTGCTAACCATCCCTTTAGATGGCAGATTCATCAAAAATATTAGAACACCTTATACTTCGCATCCGAATTCATCAGTAACCTATCCTTTCCTCGTTCCCAATGCTCGCGGCCTCGAACCCGCCATCAACCTCCATGCCAAGGAGATTTCAATATTTGCCTCCGCCTCGGAGGGTTTCTCCCGTAAGAATATCAACTGCTCCATCGAGGAGTCGCTTCAGCGGTACGAGCCCGTTGTCCGATCCGCACTTGACCATGGATGAGTGTGCGAGGCTACGTTTCCATGGTCATCGCATGCCCGTACGATGGCCCCACACCGCCGCAGAAGGTTGTAGAAGTTACCCAGAAGCTGCTAGATATGGGCTGCTACGAGGTCAGCCTGGGAGATACGATAGGCGTCGGTACGCCCGTAGACTTCACAGGATGCTACACGCGCACCAGCAGGCCGGTATCCCGATGGAGAAGCTAGCTTGCCACTTCCACGATACGTACGGCCAGGCGATTGTCAACTGCGTGACGGGCTTGTACAGCGGTGTTAGGGTATTTGATAGCAGCGTGGCAGGGCTCGGAGGTTGCCCGTATGCTAAAGGTGCTACTGGAAATGTTTCTACAGAAGACCTCGTCTACACGTACGTACCATTCCTGCTTGTCCGCAGTGGCAACTTGATACTGACTCCTCAATTTTTGTATAGGTTAAACGGGCTTGGCCTCAGAACCGGTATCAACCTTGACCTCCTCGCAGAAGTCGGTGACTGGATATCGAATCAAATCGGCAGGAAGAACAACTCCAAAGTCGGGCCTGCGCTTCTGGCCAAAAGATGAAATGAATCATGATCGGTTTTGCGGATGTTTAATGCTTCATATAAATCACGGTATTCTAATGTGTTCTTTGGATTGCTGTGAAGCTATGGTGTTTTCCTTAAAGGTTGTTTTTTTTTTTTTTATTATAATTTTTCCACGATTCTTTTTCCAACCGTCTTGTTCGTTCCCGCTATACCCGCGTTATTTTTTCTTCCATTTCCTATCGATTACATGCATTCTACCACCGGTGGCAACGGAGTATTTATCAATTCAAGTTTCTAATGTATCAAGAAGACCTGTATATCGTGTTTCTCAAAATGTACAATATTAATCGACGCTAGATGCAATGCTTGAATATTGTTTATTGTACAAATCTGTGAATCAACTTCAAATACCCGAAAAGCTCAACGTAGACTAAATATCACATATCTTTGGAGGTCAAGTTCAGAAATCGGTAACCCTCCCGTTGAAAGCGTAGTCACCGTACTTCAACGGATCAGTCTTCGGCCCTCCAACTTCACCCGTCACGGGATTAACGTCTCCTTCGAACAGTGGCTTCTCACCCCGCTGAAGGTGTGGATGCTCCAAAAGTTCCTCTACCGCGTCTTTCCCGCCGTTCCCTGCTTTAGCCGTCGTTTCTGCTGTTGCTGTTGCGGATGTCTGGAAAGCGCCCGTGGAAGACCGCTGTAGCTTCTCGAAGATTTCTTGCTCTTCTTTCGGTAGCCGGGGCGGCGAGGGTTGTTCGGCCCAAGGGGGTTGGGATAAGGGCCTTTAGATGATGAGGAAGAAGAGGAAGAGGAAGAAGTTGAGAAGCGAGCGACGCTCGTAAGGAGGTTTCGGTGGCAGAGAGGCTGCGATGTAAAGAGCGGTGGAGCTGGCCAACGTGTGTTCGCGGCATGGCTGCTTGGGTTATCTTGGATCGATGCGAGTAATGGTAAAGGGATCTATGTTTCAGGTGATTGTTAAGTTTTTTTTCTTTTCGTCTTTTCTTGCTCGGAAGATGGCGAGTGGGCGAATTGACGAGGTTCTAGGGAAGTTTGGTATTTCGTCACTGGGATCATCGCCGCACAAACGGGCCGCGGTTAAGCTTGTTCCGTGAACCCTCAAAATCTTAGAATCTACTCAACTACTAGCTACTACCAACCACCTGAATATATATAATAATGTTTTATAATAATAATAATACTACAATACTATATTCTCCTTTTTCCCTTCTATCAACAACTAGTACGTATCTTTTCAAGGGTTATCTCGAATTTTTGCCAAAAAGGCAAGGTTACGAAGGTACCTATTTTTTCATCATGCTCTGTACGACGGACGTATCATCACTTCCCTGGTTTTCGCTTGTAGCTACATCGATCGTTCCTGCAGAGGAAAAACGTGTCTATCTCCGCTTCAAGACAACGCCGTCATCGGTGCAGTGCATTTCGAATCTGAACTGCAATTGCTGAGCCAGGAAAAGGACGATGACGACGGGATCACAATCGTGATCTTGTTTATACTCTGTAAAATTTTGTAGGATATCAATAGTACTAGCTAAGCAGATCTATAGTACTGACAGGCTTTTTTTTTTTTTTTTTTTGGCAAGCCAAATCTCGGGAACGGGGAAGCTCTCAAATGGTATTACCCGTGGGTAATTGGTGGTTGTGCTGCATGTTCTAGGTTCGTTCTTCAGAGCTCTGGCGAATATCGAAATATCATAATATCGGCAAGCAGACCACGGAACTCTCACGAGATCAAGAGATACCATAACGAAAACATGGAGAATAAGCTGGATCTAGAAGATGACCCGTTTGTCCGGAGCTGTGGTGTTACTTTGCTTGATATTTGATGATTTCGATTTTATCCGATTATGAAATACCTACACCGTTGTCTTTTATATATATATATTTGTTGATATTGGAAATAAAAAGCAATGAGTCTGGACGCGAAAGGCGCAAATCCGACCCTTGGCATATATGGTTCCTGCAAGTAAAAATCCGGCCATTCGTCCGAAGACGAAAAAAAAAAGTGCTAAAACGAATTTTTGTATTGGATGACACTGCTAGTAAAAAGGTGGTAAAAAGAAAGAGGGCTAGCGGTTGGGTTGAGAGCGGGGCGGGGGAAGCAGGGCACCTGATAGACTGCAAGCTACATTACTGCTTTTGAAGAATTACAACGCTAAAAAGACACCAGCCAAATATAATAAGATGATGGAACGATAACATACTACTTACTGAAGTTTACTACCATTGCATGCGTGGGGTATCGTCCCTCTAGTCCCAAGATATGCCCCCGGCTATTGAGCGAAAACCAAAAAGCTTCAATAGTTTGTAATAACAATACAAGTGGAGATACTGAACTTGCAAGAGAGAAAATAAGATTGAGGATAAACAGTGGTTGAGTTAGTTAAGGGTTTTTTTTTTTTTTTTGACATTGAGGAGAAGCAACGTACCGTGCCACGTGCGTGCATCGTCGTTGATTATCCTCTTAGCATCTTTTTGTAAATTCACCGCGGAACTACGGGGCTTTTTTTTTTTTTTTTTTCTTGGATAAAAAAAAAAAAAAAAAAAAAAAAGAAAGAAAGAAAAACATTTAAGTAAATAAATAAAAATATAACAAACAAGAGTAATAAGTAGATACAATAATAATATATCTTTGGACCGAACATTCGACATTTGCATATTTTTGGGGTCCTGCATTCGGCTACCAGGAAAGAAGGGTACGGAAAAAAGCAAAAATAGTGCGATATATCACAAAACAACAGATGTTCCGAAAAGTGAAAATTAAATATAAAAAAAAAAAATCAAATGAAATAAACAAAAAGGCTCCAATAAATATATCTAGCTAGACAAGGGTGTTGGCGATGCTCTTTCCCGGTGCAAGGTATATAGACTTATTATAATATCAAGCTCCTCCCCTCCCTCTTCTCACTCTTCTTTCACAATCGTCAAGCTACTAATGAATTAGAGAGCTACACCTATAGCTTCAATTTCGTATAGAGTCTCATTCCGGGCTTTTGTTTTCTTCTTTTTTAAACAACAATATATTCTGTTTTAGACACCAGCATTCTCTTTTTTCTTCTTCTTTCTTTTGCATTGTTAAAGTATTTCTTGGGCCGTGTTAAACCGGGGCGTTTCTTAACGGGGAGTTTTCCGACTATAGCTTTTCAACCACTTTCGAAATTTACTTTTAGCTTTCTTATACAATCCACCGAAAAACCTACACCTCGCTAGCCGCTACGAGGACGAAAAAGGACCCATATATTATTACTTCTATTATTGACCATAAAAAAAGGTATGTTCGGTTTTTAGTTCAGGGCGTATTTTCCGGGGCGCAAGCATCGTTGCTCCACCTTTGGGAACAGTTCACTTTGATGTAGTTGGGATAGTACCCTCAATTCCTTACAGCCGAAGTAATTTATACATAGTATTGCTATGGTGTTTTTTTTTTTTTTTTTTTTTTTCTACCCCGCATACCCTTTTTTGATAATACCAAGACAAATTCGGGACTCAGTTGTTATATTTTCTCTCGTTTCTGAGTGGTTCTAGCCCCAATGCCCCCCCCCCCACCTTCTTACCGTGCATGTAGCTCACCTTCTCACACTACCTGTTATACACATTCCCCCGATTAGAAATTATATCATCTAATCAAGAAAAGTAACAAAGCCGGAGAGGGAGTGAAGTAAGAAAGGAAAACGGAGCTAAGAAAAAGGACAGAAAAAAAGGACAGAAAAAAAGAGTTTGGACGTTTTCTCCGCGGTATAAAAAGGTTGGGTTCTGGTTTCCCCGCACGTATCTCTGCTCTTTTTTACTCTTTTGCGAGCATCACGACGACGATACCTTCTTTCAGAAGACCATTAATACTATTGTTATTAGCATAAAACGTATAGTAACAAGTCGAGAAAGAAAGAAAGGGTTCAAAAAGAAGGCCAAAGTTTGCCGCATTAGCCAGAAACCAGGGGGAATTGCTATAAAGAGTTAAGAAGAGAAGCTGTAAGATTCAACTTTTTGTACATCTCAAGTCATGGGCTCTCTTAGAAATCGCGATACAAAGCCTCTGTTTTCTTCTCCTTCTACAGTAAGATCGCTGAACAGACAATACACAGGTTTTACTTTGAGGCAAATCCGTAAACAATATGGCTGATAAAGGCAACGTTCCCGAGTCGCACACCGTGCAAACCTTCGACGTCCCTAAGGACTATCATAAGTAAGCTTCTTTGCGCCCCATTCTATTTCTCTGCGCTTATGTCTCAAGTCCCTTTATGTTGACGGAATTACCCGCAGGAACCATCCTCCAAGACCCACCTTAAGGACTTGGACGAATATAAGAAGCTTTACAAGGAGTCGATCGAGAACCCGGAATCGTTTTGGGCCGATTTGCCAAGGAGACGCTCGACTGGGATGTTCCTTTCAGGAGCGTCCTCCACGGAAACTTCAAGGCCGGAAACGTCTCTTGGTTCCCGGAGGGCCGCCTGAACGCAACTGTCAACTGCGTTGACCGTCATGCTTTCAAAACCCCAAACAAGCCTGCCATCATCTACGAGGCTGATGAGCCTGGAGAGGACGGACCATCACCTTCGAGCAGCTCCTCAGCGAAGTTTCGAAGGTCGCCTTCGCTCTCAAGCAAATGGGTGTCAAGAAGGGTGATACCGTCGCCGTCTACCTGCCCATGATTCCCGAAGTCGTCGTGACCCTGCTCGCCATCGTTCGTATCGGTGCCATGCACTCCGTCGTCTTCGCCGGTTTCTCCGCGGAGTCCCTGAGGGATCGTATCTTGGACGCCCGCTCAAAAGTCGTAATCACCGCTGACGAAGGTAAGAGAGGAGGCAAGACCATTGGAACGAAGCGCATTGTCGATGAGGCGCTCAAGCAGTGCCCCGATGTCAAGCATTGCTTGGTCTATAAACGTACTGGCAACGAAATCCCGTGGACCGAGGGCCGCGACTTCTGGTGGCACGAGGGACCTCTAAATACCCGGCTTACTGCGCCCCAGAGCTCATGAACTCTGAGGACCCGCTGTTCATCCTCTACACGTCTGGCTCCACTGGTAAGCCTAAGGGTTCATGCACACGACGGGTGGATACTTAGCCGGCGCAGCTGCCACCGCCAAATATGTTTTTGATCTGCAAGAGAACGATGTTTTCTGTACTGCCGGCGATGTAGGCTGGATTACTGGCCATACCTACGTTGTTTATGCTCCTCTAGTGCTTGGTGTGACCACTGTGGTCTTTGAGAGCACGCCCGCGTACCCAGATTTTTCCAGATACTGGCAACTTGTGGCTAAGCACAAGGTCACCCAATTCTACTGCGCTCCGACTGCACTCGTTGCTAAGAAGGCCGGCGACAAGTATCTGAAGCCCGGTACGATGCCCTCGTTAAGGGTTCTCGAACCGTAGGAGAGCCCATTGCCGACGAAGTCTGGAGGTGGTACTACAAGGATGTCGGTGAGGAGAGGTGCCACATTGTTGACGTAAGTCTAGCCGCTTCAAGAACAAGCAGCTCCTAGCATTCGCTAGTTATGTATCATTCATGCTAACATTGATTCCTTGCAGACATACTGGCAAACCGAAACCGGGTCGCACGTTCTCACGCCCTTGCTGGAATTACGCCAACAAAGCCCGGCAGCGCTACTCTACCATTCTTCGGCATCGACCGCGTCATCCTCGACCGGTAACAGGCCAGGAGCTCCAGGGTAACGACGTTGAAGGCGTGTTGGCTATTAGACAGCCATGGCCAAGTATGGCCAGGACTGTCTGGGGTTCGCACCAGAGGTACATGGATACGTATCTGAACGTTTACCAGGGATATTACGTATGTAGAAGTCTTTCATCTTTGTGCTTTTTTTTTTTTTTTTTTTTTTTTTTTTTTAAAAAAAAAAAATCGAGCAATTGCTGATCAATACTACATAACAGTTCTCCGGAGATGGTGCGCTAGGGATCACCAAGGATACTATTGGATCCGTGGCCGGGTTGACGATGTTGTAAACGTCAGTGGACACAGATTGTCAACAGCAGAGATTGAAGCTGCCCTGCTTGAGCACAGTAAGTTAACTCCCAGTGTCTCAATTCTAGACAAAAAAAAAAAAAAAAAAAAAAAAAACATTGCGACTAATACTACTTTTTTCAACTACAGAATCGGTTGCCGAAGCTGCAGTAGTCGGTGTCAATGACGAGTTGACAGGTCAAGGTAAGCTAAAACACATTTACACAGCCCTTCTCCTCATTACACTTCATCTTGCTAAGTTACTATGAAACAAACAGCTGTCAATGCCTTCGTATCGCTGAAAGATGGTACGATAATACCCCGAGCTCAGGAAAGAGCACATCCTGCAAGTCCGGAAATCCATCGGTCCGTTCGCTGCCCCAAGGGTGTGCACATCGTCAGCGATCTCCCGAAGACCCGGTCGGGCAAGATTATGCGACGTATCCTGCGGAAGATCCTTGCCGGCGAGGAGGACAACTCGGCGATATCACTACTGTAAGTAGACGTAACGCAATCACGATGTCATGAGTTCATTGAAAGCAGTGCGCTAACCCTTTCTGTTATAGCTGGCCGATCCAAGTGTCGTCGAAGACATTATCAAGACAGTCAAGGAGTCGAGGAAGTGAAGCCATTATTTATCTATAATGCCCTGAATGACCATACTTTCCTTTTTAAGTAAATGAAGCAACTTTGGTTCTTTTACATGCCGTTCCTTTTGCATCTATTTCACGAATCTCAAATTCACTTGCTTGATATCACGATCACTCGCTGGTTCTCGAATGGCCCGTCCTTTTGCTTCTTTTCTTCAAAAGCCCGTCTTTGTTCTTTTTTCTTCTAATATCATTGTTGCTTTCCTTTTTACTTTCAAAAATGTTATTTTCTCTTGTCTATATAAAACGTCTTTTCCATTTTCTATTATACATATAAAATTATTAGTAAATAAAGAAGATAGCGGTAGGAATTCAATGTAGTATTTATAAATGAAACAGAAAAAAAAAAAAAGAAAAAAAAAAAAAAAAAAAAAAAAGAAAAAAAAAAAAGAAGAAATATTGAAAGTGCCAAACTGAAATGGCTAGTATCATGATACGTTGTGGCAGAGCTAGATACGAAGCCTTTTCAGCAAATCATAAATCAAATCCGTTCAGTTGCGTATGCACACGTCAACTGAAGTTGGATTTGAAAAGAGTGTGCAGCCTTACAAACCCCTTCCAGGATTATTCTCTCTTGCATGGATCTTGTGTTATAACCTTCATCAATGCATGCGCAATAATAATGCCTCAGAAAGTAGTAATACATAACCCGAAAAGAAAAAGGAAAAAGTCCGAATTCGGTGTAATTCTCCCGTACTTTTCTTTTTTGTGCGTGTGGAGAAATATCACCTTCTTGTTCGAAGAATATTAGGCGGTGAGCGAGCTCACGATTCGCTCAAAAAGAGGTAGTACTCGTGTGTACGTGCTGCTATCGATAAAGGACAGGAAATCGTAGTAATTTTTTATACAAGTATAGATTTTCGAAGTGAAAGAGAAAACTCGTAATGATATCGATCGTAAATCGGTTACGATTTTGATCAAAGATCCTTGAAACCCGTCTTAAAGCTACCTTCACGATGGCTTGTAGCTATGCTCAAGGCTTCTTACTTCAGGGAAGCTTGTAGATATAGCTCAGTTAGTAGTCCTTGGAGCACCATGAATAATTCTTTAAATATGTATATAGGTAAGAGGCCAGGAGACTGCATCCTAATTACGAGGTTTTGTCTTGAAAACCGTAGCAATTCTCCGCATTTTTATGTATACGTAGCTTACAAGTTCCGCCGGAAAAAAAAAAAAAAAAAAAAAAAAAAAAAAAAAAAGAAAGAAAGAAAAGGAAAAGGCGGAGCTGCTGGGAGAATCTAGACCGAAATACGATATATGGCTAGTACTCTTCCCGGGAAATTACTACTACACCTTTGCTTATTCGTTATATATTTTTGTTATTTTGATTTCTAAATCGTGGCACAGCAAAAGAGTGAGTGCCAGTCGTAACGTTTACTTGTCCACTGTCATCTTTTACTTTTCTGTTTTTCGTGAGACATCTTTGTCAAAGGTAATCGATCCTGCACTGCAGAAAAAAAGCTTCAAAGACTGAACCGAAAAGAAACAACAAATCCGATCCATCGACGAACAGCGATATTTAAATAAGTGACTTTTTTTTTTTTCGTTCTTATAAAAAATAAAATCCGATTTGTCCCGCCACCCACTGAGTCCGTTAGCGATGACCAAAGGTCCTCCTTGTAAACAAACGCACGAGGACCAATTTTTTTTTTTTTTCAGCCTACAAGAAAAGAAAGAAAAAAAAAAGGCTTCTCGGCTGTTTTTCTGGGCTACCAAGCCTTGGAATCTGTACTGTACGCGTAATGATATTTTTTTTTTTCTTTTTTTTTTCAAAAAAAAAAAAAAAAAAAACCGAAATCTGGCTGCAGCTGTGAGCTAATAAAGCAGATTGGTGGGGTTGGAAGGAGGGCGCTCCGGAGGAACCTCCAGGCCAATCCCAAGGGACTGAAAAGCATGTATTCTTGTCATTTTTTCTGTTGTATATACTGCACCTACTGAGGTTGTGAGGCTGCACTTAACTTATCCCTACATAGTGTTCCATTTTCCCTCTCTAGGCGCGCGATGGAATTTTGTATTCTATTTCCAGATCTCTCATCCTCGTTGAATGGCCAAGTTTGGGGCCGTGTCCTTTTTTCCCACCTCGGCTCCTATTCCGAAAAAAAAAAAACCGAAACCCTCTCTCTCTGTTCCTATTGGTGGTTTGGTAGTAGTGGCTTGCCACCTCCAGTATGTTTTGCTTGGAAGGTACTGGTCACTTTGTCACCATGATAAACTTCCAATCGATCCTTTTCTTCAATGTTCGAGACAAAGAAAAGACGAAAGTGGCCCTTCAATAAACGAAGGGACGTTTTAAGACGATATACAAATTATATACTTGTATGGAGCCTTTTGTTTTGAACTTTAACTTTAACGGAATGCCACGTTGAAGGTAAAGTCGATGCTTGCATTCATCCACGTGCTTCACGTTTAAGAGCAGGGGAAAAAAAGTTCTCTCAACAAACAAGTCTGGATCTTCCGAAAACAACGAAACAAAAAGGCGGCGTTCTGCTTGAGCCTTTGAGAAACAAAAAAACGTATATTTTAAATAAATTAAAAGTTTTCCCCTTCAGGAAGAGACCCTTAGGTATTACTTTTTTGTGAGCACGTTTGTCCTTTCCGAAACCCTCGGGTTTGACACAAAACGTGTAGGAGGTTCCCTGGATCTTTAAACCGCCCAAGAGTCTTGCGAGTAACGGCCGTGTAAATCAGTAAATCATTGGTGCCCCTGAGCCCTTTTCCTATGGGCGGATATCTATCTTTATCTCTCTTGTGCACCGATACACATAGAAATATATATATATATATATTTTCGCTAATGTGTCGCTCTGGTTTCTGCGCTGTTAGAAAAGGGCTTCTCATGAATCCTCTGCAAAGGGGAGGCAATGCTTTCCGGTGCCGGTGATAATGCTAATAGTCGCAACGCCCAAATATATATATATATATATATCTTCACGGTCAAAGCGGGAAAGCGCAGATGTTCATGTTCTTTTTGAGACCCTCGGCTCTCCCAAAATTTTATTAAAAAAAGGAAAAGAGCACGAGCTTGGAAAAAGAAAAGGCATGAACTGAATCAATATAACGGATTCTACATTAGACATTCAGAATGATTAACTGGTAGAATTGCAAATTCATATGATAAAGATGATGATCTAGAAAAATACGCCCTACTTGTAGCAGCGTCGAAAAACGATGAATTTATAATACTGTACTGCAGTGGTCGTCTGCTGCTGCTGCTGGATTTATTTTTGCACAGCCATCCATGATCCTATCCCACATTCAGGCATACAACGATTTCTCTGTTCTAAAAAAAAAAAAAAAAAAAAAAAATAGTATTAGTAGTAGTATTTTTTGCTCCACCCACACCTAAGAAGTAAATTGTTATCTAATTATTTTATTATTATTACTATTATTTATTTCTTGGACGAGCAAGACAAGACAAGACAACTCTCCCTGCTTTCTACGCACTTTCCTTCCCTCATAATCCGCTGCCTTTCCTCCTCCTCTTTTGTTAGTCTTATTCCTATTACACTCTTTCCTCCTGTTCCCTTCTCTTCCTTTTTCCTTCCTTACCTCCCTCTTTTTTTTTTTTTTTTTTTTTAATTCAAATATAATAATAATATATAGCCTTGTTACCTCTATTTTTCCCTTTATCGTTTTTGCTTTATTAGTATTTAATATACCCGCTGTGTTTCTCAAAGGGTGGCTATTTCCTTTTTTTTTTTTTTTTTTTTTTCGTTTCAGGGAGCCCTTTTTATTTCCTTTTCGCACTTTCTCCCTCCTTAGCCTGAAAGACAGGTTATTATTTCAGTTTTGGTGGCGGGAATAGGAAAAATAGTCATTGGGCATCGTGCAACCTGTCTGCATTCTTCGACAACTTCAAAGAACGGGACGAATACCAAATACATATACGCACGAATTTATCATTTACAGATACACAAAAAGGCGTTAAAAAAGAGAGGGAAGGACAGAAGTGGAATTTCTTTGTTGTCATCTCTCTATCCTTTTGCTGGATCCTTCTTGGTTTATCTGTCAAATTGTTATAAGGGTCTTTTCTTTCTTTCTTCTCGCCCACTGTCGATTTTACTGGCCTCTTGTCTAAAAGAGAGCCACAGGATACATATCGTCGAGGCTCCGGGATGCCCCGCTCCGCTTTGGAAATGGCCTAGGCCGAATATTTAATAGTATATTAGTAGTGCTACTTTTAGTTGTCGGTTATCGGAAGGTAAGTAGCCATAGAATCATGGGTTTTGTCGGTTTCCTTTCTTTTACTTGCTATTTATCACAGAGCACATCTGTGCCTTAGTACGCTTGTAATTTTTATCCATTTACCACGGCTCTCTCGATCCAAAAATCCATTTCTTTATCAAGAGCCAACGATATTGACCTCACATTTCTGTAGGTGGCTCGTTAGCAAAGGGACCAATTTCGCAGATTAGTATCGTAAAAGATGCTGTAATCCATACCCCACGACACCTCATCAGCCATACATCATCCTTCGATGTTACGTTTACGCTCGATCCAGGAAGTAAGAAGTACAAGTTACGGCTGGAACCTAATCACGATGTGGTGGATAGCGGAACAGTGGTAGAAGTTCTCGATGCGGAGGGAAGACAATCAGGACGGAAACCATCCAGAGGGAAACGGTGAAGGTCTACCGTGGTGATTGCTGGGCAAGCTGGAAAGATGACGATGACTGGGAATACGTTGGATGGGCCCGTATGCTCTTCCACGAGGACGGTACGGAGCCGCTGTTCGATGGTGCCTTTTCGGTGTACGGTGACAACCACCACGTCAAACTACGTTCTCAGTATGCGAAGATAAGGCAGGGCTGGGACGCCGAGGCCGAGGAGATAGACGGAGGAGGAGAGTACATGGTCGTTTACAAGGACTCAGACATGCAAGAAACTTCTTCACCGTGCAAAAAAGGTCGGAAAACGTCGCGGCTATGTGCAACTCCGACCAACTCCTTTTCAATACGAACCCCCAGCACCCGGTACTCCAAAGTTTTAGCGGCAACAGCAGTTTCACGGAATTGCGACGAGGAGCGGCCTCTTCAACCCGTTATTCTCAGGCAAGATGTCGAAGCGACAAAACTTTGATGGCGCTTCCATGTCCCCCAATGGGTTTTCCGCTGGCGTGAACCTCCGAGATACGATCGGTAGCACCCAAGGCTGTCCCACGACGAGGAAGGTAGCCCTGTTCGGAATTGTAGCGGACTGTACTTACATGGAAACATTCGACGGAGATTCCTCTGCGGCCCGCAAGAATATCATTTCTCAAATCAACCAAGCGTATGTGCCATTCCTTCCCCCCCCTTTTTTTTTTTTTTTTTTTTTTTTTTGGCGGGTATTGCTTCGTATTATCAAAGTACATATCACTAACTTGGACTATGAAATAGATCTGGCGTATACGAGAACACTTTTAACATAACCTTGGGGTTGAGCACTCTCGTAGTCGCCAACGCCTCTTGTCCCGTGAACCCCCCGAGGCCGCACCGTACAACATCCCATGCTCGGATAAGACGTCTATCGAAGATCGGCTGAATATATTCTCCAAGTGGCGAGGAACCAAGAGCGGTGATGGCAATGCATTTTGGACTCAATTGACTAACTGCCCTACCGGAGCATCCGTGGGTTTGTCCTGGCTCGGATGCTATGTCAGTCCAGGCTCAGAGTCAGGGAGCGCAATTCGTTAGCGGCGCGAATGTTGTTGCTAAAACCAGCACCGAGTGGCAAGTTATTGCGTAAGTATTCACCGTCCCCCGCTGCGGGTCTGAAATTGAATACCCCTCCAAACGTGGGGTTGATATTAACGGCTTGGCGCTGCAATCACAATTCGATTATCTTACTAAACCGTTTTCTTATAATCGTTCAGTCACGAAGTCGGCCATACGTTTGGAGCCGTGCACGATTGCGATAGTTCTCTCTGTGCCAATGCCAATGTCGTGTCCTCATCTCAGTGCTGCCCTGTCAGCAAGGACCAGTTGCGACGCCAACGGGCAATATATCATGAATCCTTCTACCGGTACTGGAATTACTTCTTTTAGCCCTTGTACGGTGGGTAACATCTGCTCAGCTATGAGCACTGGTGCCATCAACACACCTGTCTCGCCTCGAACCGTGGTGTCAAGACTATTACCGAAAACAGATGTGGGAACGGTATTGTTGAAGAAGGAGAAGAATGCGATTGCGGTGGAGAAGAAGGCTGCGCCAACAACGCTTGCTGTGACGCGAAAACTTGCAAGTTTATTAACAACGCTGTTTGCGAGTAAGTGCCTTGCCTATTTATGAGAATAATCATTCACACATGTTACCCTTTATTTGTTTGGTCTTGTCTGGCTAATTTCTCTTTTCTCTTGCTTCTTTTTTAGCGATGCAAACGAGGACTGTTGTACCAAATGTCAGTTCGCTGCTGCTGGCCGGGTATGTCGCCCAAGCAACGGCCCCTGCGATCCCGAAGAGATCTGCCCTGGAAATGCGGCAACTTGCCCTACGGACCAGACCGCTCCGAACGGACAGAAATGCGGCTCCGGCTTGGCATGCGCCAGCGGCCATGCACGTCCAGAAATACGCAATGCAGGAACGTGATGGGTAAACTTGCCGGTGTTGGTAACGACACGCACGCATGCGACAGCGATAGCTGCCAGTTGACCTGCACTTCACCGTCCTTCGGCAGCAACGTCTGCTACGGGATGCAACAGTGGTATCTCGACGGAACGCCTTGCGGAAGCGGCGGCATGTGCAGATCCGGCAACTGTGTAGGTTCCAACGTGTTCAACGAGGTCAAAAACTTTGTTCAGAATCACAAGACGCTTGTGATCGGTCTCGCCGCGGGTATCGGCGGAGCGTTGGTCCTTCTCATTATATGTTGCTGTGTCCGCAGATGGAGGTACCGCAGACGGGTACCAAAGACCGTCCCCGTGCGTATCGGGGTCCGATGGCGGCAGGTCCAGATCGAGGATGCCGAACGGACCGAACATGTCGCAGAATCCCAATAACTTCTATCCACCCCCATCCAACCATACAATAATTATGGTGGAGACCAGTCGTATAGCCAACAACCGCCTATGTACGCTCCTCCGACATATCCGGGTGTTGCAGCGCCTTCGCGGTCCGTTAGATATGCGTAGACAGTTTCTCCTTTCCTTTATACATACATCTCATTTTTTTTTGGGGGGGTATCATAAAGAACATGTAAGAGGTCGCTTTAATGCGGTTAATTTATCATCACTTGATAGGAGTCATCAGTGGTTAAGCTTTTTATTTTGGTTCTATTTTTTGAATAGGGGGGTTTTCTTGCTTCTCCTTGCCTACACTATCCATGGCTATCTTTCTCCTTTGCATTTCCTTTCGCACTCCGCCTTTTGGGAAAACGTCATACTTTTTTGGGCTTTTTCCTTGATTATCCTACCCTCTCCGTTTTTGCATGTTTGCTTCATTTCTCTAGTATAGCATTATAACCCATCATGATCTTGGCGCCCATTTTTTCCTTCTCATTGTTATCTGGCGTTTTTGTTCCATTGTTTTTTTTCTTGAAGCAATTATACCTTGGGTTCTTTTTTCTCACAGAAGTATTTACCTTTAACTTTGTGTGTTTCGAGTTATAACTTGCCTGGTCTCCCATGAAGAGGCGACGTACAAAGCAGGCTTTATAAAGAAACCATGTGTATAACTATATGATTTTCAGCTTCTCGGGAATCTATAAAAATAAAAAAAGACTTGGGTCTATTCTGTTTTACAGCGATACTTTTCTCTATGGTTTTGTTCTTGATTGAGAGTGCTATGCGCCAGATCCTTGCAGAGTTCGTTAAATCTTCGCCGTGAGTTGCCTCAGTTTGATTAAACGATCGAGTCCTTATTTTCTAAATGTTCAGATATGCGTTTCTATTGAAGTAACTAAAACTCCCAAATGGAATATGTATACACCAATACATATCTTCCTCGAACACGACACTTTTCAATTAGCATCCCTTACTTAAGTATCACTTACAATCCTTGATAATAGTTAAGTTGGTTTATGCTAGCATGCTTCCCGCGATTAGGCATTATCCATTTTACACCGCTATTCCGGAGAAAAAGAACCCATCCATCTAGCTATCCCCCTTGTAAAAAAAAAAATAATAATCCAATTTTCTACCTCTAACGGTTAACGGAAACATGATCCGGAAAAATCTCTCTTGCTTCAGATACTGGGGTTTTGTGACAGGGGAAGAAAGAATTAATATAATATAATATAATAACCCTTCAACTGAGGCTGGGTTCCAGATGGCGTGCTGATGATGGAAAGACCCTTTTCCTTGCTAACTGTCGCTCCTTGTGACATTCTCCAGACAAAACCCCAACCGCACGACAAAACTTCACCCATGTCACACTAAATAGAATAATATAACATGGAAAATAATAATAATTATTATTATAATTATACGAACTCCGTAACCGGTTAATAAATAGCAAGGAAAGGAGAGCAAAAGGAAGAGAGCCATCGAATAGTATCGATGTATTAACAAGTCTTATTTTCTCACGAGCATTAATATAAAAAAAAAAAAAGAAAAGAAAAGAAAAAGAAAAAGAAGATATCATCATATAAGATAGATGGATAGATAGTAGAGGAAGCTCGGCACTTTTTATTCCAATGCCAAGCCACGGCGATTTCTTCCCTTTTTTTTTTTTTTTTTTCCCATCCATGTCGCTTGGTGATACTCGCGCATTTACGGGTTATCGAGTTATCTTCTAGAAGAATGCAATCTTTTTTTTTTTTCATGAAAAAAAGCAGCAAGTAAGTAAGGTAGTTCTAGAACCCCTCTTCGAAGCGGATATAAAATTAAGAAAAAGATATATCTTATATATTCGGAAAGTGAATTAGCTTACCGATTTTAAATCCTGGAAGCGTTATGAAAAAGTATATAACTTCGTAAATCAAAATATATTTACCGACCGAAAAAAAAAAAAAAAAGAAAAAAGCTTAGTATAGATAAATGTACATGCCATTCTGATATCAAAACTCATGATCATGATAGATGCGTCTTTTGACAGCTTATCACACAGAAATTTCTTCTTGAGTAGTAGCGTGATCTTCGTGCAGCGAGTCGGCAAGTTTATTTATTTTTCTGATTTATTGATATTTCTTTTTTTTGTAAAATAAAAAAGTTTACTGGATATAGGATATCCGCCTATACATATAATTACTTATTCCCTTCCGCGGGGTTTAGACATCGGGGCATTTGTTCAAAGTTGCCTTATAAATGCATGGCGGCTAGTTTGTGAAATCCATTTTTCAAAAGAAAATATAAATGGAGTGATAGGCAAATGTCCGATTTGTCAAAAAAATAAATAAACGCTGTGCTACTAACTGGCATTACAGGCAAGCATTTTATGCGTCTGTTCGGTCCATGCATGGTAAATTTCAAGATCACTCGGTAGCCAATTGCAATTGAGATATTATTTAGCAACAATAAGAAATGTTCTGGCTAGTTCGAACGCTCTCTCCAAGGAGGGGCCTCTCCTAGCCGAGAGGTTATTCCATTGCTAAAGGTGAATAAATGATATCTAGTAATAGAAATAAAATATGAAGGGGAGTACTTGGAAGAAAATAAATAAATAAATAAATAAAATAAAATATCATACCTAAGTAAACCAAAAGACCTGCGAAAGAAATTTAGCTCCGAATAACTCCTAGCTTACCGAAAGAAAAACAAGGAAAGAAAAGAAAAACAAGAAAAACAAGAAGCCTTTTCTAATATTACATCCCTCATGATAGCCTAGCCCAAGATTTTTTTTTTTTGGAAATAAGTTAAGAAAAAAGAAAAAGAAAGGATAAAAGAGGAAAAGAGGTTGTAGATACTAAGAAAGAGATAATTCAGTGGAATAGGAATGAAATTGAGGAGAGATGAGAGATGAGAGATGACGTGCTAGATTGGGAGGTGATATGAGATGACTGAAGTAGAAAATGATATGATCATGCGCAGAAAGCTAGGAGGTATTGCATATTTCTCATCCGTCCTTCTGTTCTTACCGAGCAACGAAGGCCTTCATCAGATATGCTCCCATTTCATGACGACCCATTCCTCCATATCACTTACGTCACCAGAATCGCTCATATCAACCCGTAGATTCCAGGCGAAGAAGACGCAGACGGAGAGAAGCAGATGAGTAAGGCTACACACGGTGAGGCTAGGTGAACTAGTGCCAACCGCGTTGGAGAAGCGCAACAGCTGTCGACGATTTGCATCGGCCGGGCAGTGAGGAGCCTGAAGTGGAATTCATGTAGTGGCAGGAGCTGAGATATCATGAAGGCGCCAAACTTGCTGCGGTCTGAAATATCTGAAGCAGATGACAGCGAGGCTAAGCGCTCGGGTGAGGAAGGGCGA
The DNA here is from genome assembly GCA_002224055.1 of Pezizomycotina sp. ARF18. Lineage (NCBI taxonomy): Eukaryota > Fungi > Ascomycota > Pezizomycotina sp. ARF18. The sequence goes on from AZLU01000229.1 coordinate 57,899, forward strand.
CGGCGGAAAGGGGAGATTATAGCGGCCATGACGACTGAATGATGGTATAAAAACGCATGCCCCACAGACGAAGGGATTTGCAACTGTAAGGTACATCTATAAAAAAAATATCAGAGTAAGTCAGTGTCCATTCTAACTATGATATGTAAATATGAGAACGGGGGGCCGATATTGTACGTACCATGACTTTCCAGAGCTTCGCATTGGTTCTTCTACGCAATCGGATAAGATGTTCGCCACGATGAATCCTGCTTCTCCGAATAGCCTTGGTGAATATAGACGCTACAGCTGGATGCGAATCCCGCTGGTGCCAGCATTGCGTTCTTTCGTGTAGACGGAATCAAGTCTCGAGCTCTCTTCTCATTTGGAATTTGCGTCGATTCCCGAAAGGCAACATGCGCGCCGTTTGGCCCGTGCGCCAAATTACTCCCTGCGGAGAATTTGCATATCGTCACTCATATGCCGCTCATGGCGACGGGTTCGGCCGTGTTATAGTAGCATGCCCATTTCCCCTAGCCTGTTGTGGCCGAATAAGCTCCGCGGGGCTATCCAGCTGCGAAAACGTCGAACCCGATGATGTTATCGAGGTTCGATTTGAGTAGAGGTACTCTGGTTTGGAAAGACTGAGCTCGAATGCAGGTCTCTTATCGCACGTGTTCGTATCTCCCTTCATCGTGCACTATAGTAGTGAAATTCGGCACATACGTCGCGGACGTTGGCCTTGACGAGAAGTCCTGGGGTAGTAGGCATGGTTTCCATCGCCTCCGGTATTGGCTTAGACTTTCTACCGCGTGGCGATGAAGTCGCCCATTGCGTGTTGTCACGCGGCTTGAGTTATCGATATCCGCCATGATCTATAAAATATGTTAACAATACCTTTCTTTTTCCACAAAAAAAAAAAAAAAAGGAGAATAAAAGAGATGACTTACCCTTGAGATATGGCTTAAGCTCTTAGCTTAAAAGATGCGCGATGCCTAATGATTTAGACTTTCCTTCCAGATTTATTGCTTTTTAATCCGAGTGTTGATTGATCAAATGAACCTCAAAATAAACCGGATATGAAGCGGACTGGAAAAATTGCAGATAATGTCCTACAATTGCTGCTCTTTCAACGGGGATACCTGGAAAATGATGGTCGCCTTGTTTTAGGTGGGAGGACGTTTCGCGGTTAGCAAACCTACACCGTCAGGCACTTTTGGACCAAAATATATCCAAATTGTCTTTCTAATTGTTGTCCGAAAAGGTATATAAATGATAGCGACGAAAATGTGTAGCCAAAAAAAAAAAAAAAAAAAAAAGATCTCCACAATATAAGTCGTAGTGGTTGTATATTGTTGGTTCCCCAATCTCAACCTTTATCCGTCTTGGTTGGTGACCTTGTCGCACCCAAATATAGTGGTTTTGTGTACTCTCGGTTCCTCAAGGATTGAGCTTGATAAGCGTCGAGACTTTAGAGAGGTTTGCTATTCAAGGGCGGGTAAAAGTTAATAACGCTTGTTCTGGCTTATAAAGCGACGAAGTCCTGGTTCGAATAGGATTGGTTGTATAAACCCTTTCTTCAAACCAACCCAAAACAGTTATAATTCCAAAAGCTGTCGATATATATTTTCCACCGACACTGACGACGACCTGGGTAAAAAAGAAAGTAAATTTACCTTTCCTTTTTTTCCTTCGGGAATTTTTTGGGGCGTAATGACAGGTATTGAACCTTGTAATTGTCGTTTCGATTTCTTTAGGTGGAATAGTGAGGGATTGCGGGTCGTATGGAGGAGTTTAGGAGCAATTCTTCTTTTTGTGTGAAGGTTTTCAGTGGTGGTCAGCCTGGAACCAGAGATCTCGCATCCGTAGCATCGCCGATAAAGGGTCTGTATATAGCTTCGAAAGCGAACGAGAGGGAGAGAAGTATCCAGGATAATATATATATATATATATCTTCCAGGGAGGCTCGTGATATATTATTAAAAAGGTAAAGAGAAAAGAAAAAAGGTAAAGAAGAAATAAATATATATACAGCAGGAGTTTATCAGGAAAGAGATAGAGAGGGAAGGGAGGGGGCAGAAGAAAACGAGAATCGTTCAATCATGGTAAATACTTCTCGCTCACTCTTCTTTCTTTTTCTCTTCCTTTCTTTTTTTTTCTTGGACGTCTTCTTGGACATCTTGGGATTTTATCTAATTTATTTTTTTTTTCCTCTTCTGCTTTGAATCTCCAAGAAATGCCAATAAATACTTGCGCGGCTTTTTTCCCTTTGGCTGTATAACCCGTTATTATACATTACACTTATTGATATTTTATTTAAATAAGAGTTTCTCGGCATCCTTCCCTTTCTTCTATTCCTTCAAACGCGAAAGGGAAAAACAGAAAGGGATAACAGTAATTTGGCTGTGTTTAGTTAATAGATGAGCAAGCCAAGAAGCAGGCTGTAACTGAAAGCAGTCTTTTTTCCTTTTTTTTCCTCCTATTTCCCCCTCCTCTCCTCTCTTCTATCTCTGCTTTCTTGGATCAGGTCTTGGTATTTCTTGATCTCTTGGTATCGGTCTTGGGAGGTTTTACAATTTATATGGAGCAAGGAAAGGGCCAAGAGAAACTGTCCGCCGTTAAGAGGAGAGGAAGAGGGGAAGGAGGGCGGAAGGAAAGGGAGGTGGTGCCCTTGGATGATCAGTGTTGAAAAGGTTCTGATAGAGATAAAAAGATAATGTTATATTATTATCAAGTATATTAGTATATAAAGAAGGTATAGTAAAGTATTTCGAAGAGAAAATTATTAGAAAAATAGAAATGAATAAGTGGAAAAAGATATATAGGAAAGGTTAATCGTGGGGGAGGAAAGGGAAGGGGAGGGGTGGAAAAAGAAAAGCAAGAAGGCAAAGAAAAGCAAAAAAAAAAAAAAAAAAAAAAAAAAGTACTACTAATACCAATATCTTAAGCTAAGTAGATACTTACTTATTTTCTTTCGTGAGATTTGGATTGGATCATGAGAAGGGGGAGAGGGATCTAGTGCGAGTTTGGTTTGCAAGGGGAACAAGAACCAGGGGGGCCTCGGGGATAAAAGTGAAGGTAACGTTCGTTTTTTTTTCGCACCATGTTTTCGGGAACACTACCACGACATTGTCAATGCTCAGTGCTCCACTGCCCTCTCCCAAGTGTCACAAATCTCTTGGCTAGTTGATATCAATTCGCACATGAGAATGACGGAAAAAAAGAGAAGAACGACGGTACAGTTACAAACCCTTCCATTCAGTTGATCTGTATATACCATGATAAATTAAAGTATCATCAGAAAGAGGATAACCGCCAATCACTCAGAGTATTTGTAGTTCCGGCTAGCTATAGTTACACCACTGTAATATAATAGCTAGCACGGCGAAATATATTTTATCAGATATCGGTTGATAGTAACTATATAATTGAAGAACGTCGAGAAATATCTTCTAATGATCACTGATGGCTTTGCACCGCCTTTAGAAAAAAGGGAAAATAAAAATAAAATAAAAATAAAATAATAAATAAAAAAAAAAAAAAAAAAAAAAAAAAAGCCTGGCGGCGCAAGTATTTCAATGGAGGCCTGCCCTGTAAGGCAAAGGGATTTTAAATGACGGAACGCCTAGAGTTCGCATATCCGTCTTATTGTCTCGTATCCAGAAACCTGCCTATTTGCTAAAACGTGTTTATATCCAAAGAAAGGGCTTTATATATATAGATATAGATATACATACGGATATTTTAGATAATACACAAGCGATGCGTCTCGAGGTATACCGAAATTCTTCGGGTAGTCTCAATATATATTACCCAGAGAGAGAAAAAGGGATGGAAGATTAAGTAGTATTTGCTCGAAAGTATAATCTTCGAATCGAACCCAAGCAATGTATTTCGGGAGAGGGGTGAAGGTTAAGGTTTCAGATTGTCCAGATATTGGAGGGAATGTTCTACTTGGCGTTCGGCAAAATATGGGTTGGTGCCAGGTGGGTAAAGGGAGATGATGGTAAAAGGCGGGACAGGCATCACTTCGCTCCGAGCAGACGGGGCTGTGGTCAGTCAGTTTTGATTATCATATTTTTTTTTTTTTTTTTTTTTTTTTTTTTTTGGTTTGGAGTATTTATAAATTTAGAGAGGTCATTGATTTGAAGCGACGATTCCATGTTTCTCGAGGAAGCGGCGAAGTCGAAAAAGAAGGGAGGATATAGGGTTACCAAGTAACCAACATACACTAAGCACTGTAGTATTATTATATCACTACTATATCATTCATTATATGACAAAAAGTATTTTGATACTGCTATTTTTTCGGTGCTCGGCCACGAACCCCCTTTTCTATACCCTGACAGGAGGAAATGGCGCCATGTTTGACGTTAAGCGCTTCGGAGCTGCATGTGTTAAGGTAAAGGAGGGAAGCGAACAAAATAAATACGAAAAAGTAATTTTATTTTATTTTATTTTATTTTCACTAAAATTATGAAACTAGCCGAACATCCATAAATATACTTATACTCATATAATATAGAATATGTTTACAAATATTTCACTGTGATAAATTGACTTTATGTTAGGTCGAGGCCTATTAGGCGATTGTTGCTGATGGGTGACGGTACAGATATAGGCAGCCGTGTATTCGTGCTTTGTTAGGCTTGAATACGTGTAGGATGACCTAGAAATGGGCTTTGGTGATACTTTAGTTTTACCATCTATTGTCCATGAAAATATATATATATATTTGACGCTAGGTTAGTTACTCGCAGTTGAGAAATAGTCCATTGGATCAAGTGGCAGTAAGTACAGACGGAACACTGATACAGCAGTATCCTTTGTCGCCTCGTTATACTGCTTCACGTATTCTAAAATTCCCTATACAGGGAGCGTGCAAAGTAGTTAAGGCGGTTGTAGAAATTTGAAATGTTCTCTGCTATCAATCTCATAAAATAGTCATCACGATATATTGCGGAGTACATTTCACTCGATATCCTCTTTAATCTAACTTGACTACAAAATTGTTTTTTGTAAGCTAGATATATAGGAATATAGAGTTAACTTTGGACTTCTAAAAGTCAACTATACTGATCAGGAATATACAATACCGTAACGATAGCGATTATATAGTTTCGATAATAATGATTTTATTACTTTGAATACTGGTTATATAAATAAGAAAAGATATAGCGATGTTGCTGAAAGGATAGGCAAGCAAGTACGATGTACAAACAAAACACAAGCGGTAAGTTTAAACACAATATATGAAAAATCCGTAATAGTTATATATATAAGCATATATACTCAAGTATATATTCAGAAGGAATTATGTATCGAAAAAGAAGCTGAAAGAGAAGAGTTAAGGGGAAAATAAAATAAGAAAAAAGAGGGAGAAAGAAATGGAAGAAATGAAAAAAAAAAAGACTACACCGAAACCGCAAGTAAGAAAAATCAAAAAAAAAGAGTAATATCAAGACTATCAGGAGTTTGTGTTAGAGGAGCGTATTTGGGCCCATAATTTTTTTTTCCAAAATGACAACGCACAAAAGTTGGAAAGTCATGGGAATTTTCATGGTCGGAGAAGATCAGTACATCTCGAGCTTTAAAATCTCGAGTAAAAGTTCCGGATATCATTTCAATGCGTTGTGAATGAGTTTTGGCAGAGCTGTAAAACAGTCAACTAGATGGTGTAAAGAGAATAAAATCAAATTGAGTAAACGATGATGAACAACCAAAACGCACATTGAGGGGTAAAAGAGTACTTGAAAGAAAAGAAAAGTTACACAAAAAAAAGAAAAGAAAAGAAAAGAAAATACACTCAAGAAAGAAATAACGGTTAAAAAAAAAAAAGAGTAAAGCATTTAACAATTATATTTAGTAAAACCAAAGAGTCCCGTGGGGGAGAAAGTCTGTTGGAAACTCAATTCTTCATAAAACCAGTTTTAGACTTTGATTTCATTCTTCACAGCGATAGGGCTATGATCGATCTTCTTTTCAGGAGCTGGTCCTTGAACAACTCGCTTTGCTTCGTCAGCCTCTGGCTCGTTATCAATCTTCGTCGACATCCAATCTTACGCGCAGGTGGCTCAACGACTTCCTTTCGTTCCCTTTCCCGATCCTCCTTGCTTGCGTAGAGGCGCTATCTGCCATTGAAGGAGACTCTGAGTCATATTTCGAGCATGCGCCGGGGGAACGGGCCGTTGGAGGCAGCGCCGTTTCGGGTTTTCCTCATTCCTGAGACGCTCGGAAGAACTTCGACGAGCTTTCGGTCTGGCGAAGGCGTTATCTTCCGGGGTGGAGACGACCGATGGTGGTGCTGGTCTTCCATACGGGAACGATTTTCTCAGAAGCAGGTTTCTTTGACCATGGACTGATCATCGTCTTCCCCACTCTCTCATGCGTTGGAAGCCGGTTGCTTGCTGTCTTCACGGTCACGCTCGCGCTCCGGCAGCTTCTCTTTCCCTCTCACGTCTTGAGCTTGATCTCTCCGTTGTTCTTCTTCCCTTTAAACGTTGGAGTTCTGCATCCGAGCACGCTCGCGCTCACGCTCTCGTTCCAGCATATCTGCCTCTCCGTCTCTTTCCCGCTCTTTTCCCTTCGCGCATGTCCGCCTCCTCGCGCCCTTTCGCGCTCGCGTTCTCTTTCGCGCATATCTGCTTCTCGCGCCTTTCACGTCGCGCTCTCGCTCACGGTCTCGCGACTCACGCTCGCGCTCTCGTTCCTCTTCTCTCTCCCTGTCCCTATCGCGAGCAGCTGCTTCCGCAGCGGCCAGTGCAGAGGCGGGCGCAGGCGCACCGCTGCCAATACCAGCCGAAGGATGGCTCAGCTGAGCCTTGTCACACATGGATAGGACCGAAATTGGTTTGCGGTGACAGGTAGA